>VXCM01007008.1:0-14349 GCA_014773175.1 Lucifuga dentata
TAGCCCACCTGTCTCCTGCCTTAGCCCACCTGTCTCTGCCTTAGCCCACCTGTCTCCTGCCTTAGCTCACCTGTCTGCCTTTTCCACTAGTTTTCTTCATCATCCACGTCATCATCCTCATCTTGTACCCTGCCATCCAGATCCAGTCACAAACCAGTTTACGCCAACCGCCAAAATCAAAATCCAAATATCGTAGTCCTATCACAAAAATTAATTCCAAAATGTTTTGTTTTCAAAAAACCGCGCCCCAAATCGTAGCACGCGCGCGCCCTCGTGGTCTCAGCACGTCCCTGATTGGTTCACAGCTTTTCACAGATCATCAGCGCAACGAGATGTTCACCACTCTCACAACAAACTACGGTAATACACACCACGTTTTTCTTTTGTTATTTCATAATATATTGTTGTCTTTGTGTATTCTAATCAACTTTTCATACTGCTAATCGCTATTCATTGCTAATGTTTGTTTCATTCTATAGCTTTGGCTAACAGGCTAACTGTGCTCTATTTTCCAGTTAAAAGGAAGCCTGTCAGAGAGACGCATCAAATATAATGTGAAGAAGTTTTGAAAAAATTTTTACTTTATGAAGTAAATACAAAAACAGTGATGTCATTAATGTTCAGCTGCTCCCTTACATCAGGATATTATTTCTTACAATTAGCAGAAATCATATTAGGTAATCACCAGGTGATATTTTGAGTGTCAGATAAATGAGAAATTATTCATTTTTGTTTTTATTGGTAAAATTAATAACAACCTACAAACCTTCATTATACCAAGAGTACACAGCAATGGGAAAGACATAATTCCACAATACTAAATACAGAAGCAAACACTGTTTCATCAAAATAATAAAGAATAAAATCTGCAGCTCACACTTGTAGTAAAAATGTCGTCTTTCTTCACCTCAGATTGACATCATGCTGAATAAAATGAAAAAAAACAAAAACTTCAACTGTACTGACTCCTTTTAGACATACTGATCATATTCCAAACATGCTTAGAATGTCTTCATGATAATTTTGTCCAGAGTTTCCTGGTTTTTAAATGTTTCTGAGGTTTCAGACAAACACATTTTTGAATCTAAATCTGCCGCTGGTTCATGGTTCATTGCAGATATCCAATGGCAGTTTTTATGACACGCAGCACAGCGTGTTCTAAGGCACACGTCTGTGCAGCGAGCCGTGTCTTCAGCTCTCAGCAGCAGCGTGTCTTCGCGTCGGCGTGCGTGGATTCCTCCAGGATGGCACGATCAGATCCTAAAAAACAACATGTACACGGTCACGCTTCCCACCACCACGCTTCGGCTGAGACGTGAAGGCGTGTCTTACTGATGGCGTCTCCTCGTCCGATGCTGTTGGCGTTGACGCCGTCCTCCTCGTCCTTCAGCACGCAGGCCTCAAAGGCCACAGCTGCCACCCTGAAGAAAAACTGCTGCACGTTCTCCCCTAAAACGTCCAGAATCAGCAAGAATTATCTTCATGTTGACTTTGATGACGTCATCTTAAAACATGTAGTAAACATGTTAGTTTCACCTGATTTAGAAGAAACAGCCCAAAACTCAGCATGCATGTCGACAGCCATCCTGACGGCGTCTCTCTCCGTCCGCCACCGCTCCTCTGACGGCTGGAAAAGGAAAGAATCAATCTAAGAAAACCAGATAAAATCACGTTACATGAGTGAAATCCACACGCGTGGCCGTGCTCACCAGCAGGTCGCTCTTAGTGCCGACCAGGAAGACCGAGCAGGAGTCGGGCTCGTTGTCCCTCATGGCGTCCTCCAGCCAGCGTCTGCCAAAAACCAGACCGCTGCTTTCATCAACCTTTAATACCTGTCCATCATGTCAGGTGTTCCATCTCTTCACCTGAGCGCTGCTATGTGACAACTTCCTGTTTCTGGTTTTGGGATTTCATTCCTGTAAACATCCAGGTGTGTCTGAAACGATTTTTTTGTTTTAGGTATTTCTACACTGAAATGATTATTGACTCTGATTATTGATTATTGATCTGTTGTAGATTTGGTTTTTCTGGAAACAGGAAGACGGTGTAATGGTGTTTCGTGTGACCTTGTTATATTAGTGACACTAAATGAGCAGTGCTGAAACTGTGCACATACAACAGTGTGTGTGTGTGTGTATATGTGTGTGTGTGTGTGTGTGTGTGTGTGTGTGTGTGTTCCACAGCATGGATGACAGTAACTGCTCCAAACTTTGCAAAAACACTGTACTTCCTGTTCAGGCTGACAGATGTACACCGTATCCCAGCATGCACTGGGAGAAGGCAGGAAACATTGTCAAATAGAAACTGTTGAAATAATGATCATACATGTGAAGTGGTGTCAGGTTGTAATACAGCGTACCGCGTGTGTTCCAGGGAGCGGATGTCTGCCATGTCAAAGACCGTGACGATCACTGAAACAGAATTATTATCTATCAATAATCAATACCAGTGATTAATACATGACAGGTCAAAGGTTAAAGGGCGCCTCACCCTGAGCTCCTCTGTAATAAGCAGCAGCGATGCATTTAAACTTTTCCTGTCCTGCTGTGTCCCAACTGTAAAAAAAATACATACAATAAATACACACGAAGGAAAAAAACATTATAACATGTAAAACATTGTCATGGATACTAACATCTGCAGGGAGAACGGAACGCCGCACACATGGAACCGCTCCACCTCAAAGTCCACGCCAATCGTAGCCTTATAGTCGCAGTCAAATATGTTTTTACAGAACCTGGAACACAACACGCATGTCTGTCTCATACCGGCAGAAGCATGTTCACCACGTCATACTATGATCGTGTCGTGTTGGGTTAGTGTGATACTGTATGATCGTGTTGTGTTGGGTTAGCGTGATATTGTATGATTGTGTTGTGTTGATGCGTGTTGTTGTACCTGTTAATGAGACATGTCTTTCCCACGTTAACGTCTCCAACGACCACCACTTTGGACATTTTCTGACGGTCCCACCTTAAAGAAAGGAACATGAGATAAACGTGTTGGAATGTCATGCTCCTGTTAAAGGTCAGACAGAGAGACTCACGGCTGACGCGTGGAGGTGAGGTCGTTACACGCCGCTTTAGCGTGAGTGTTCCAGTCGTCCTGCATCTGCAGACAGGCCTGATGTGTGTAACACTGGACAGGAAGGACACGCAGACACGCCTTCTTAACGTGTTACTAACATAACCTGCTTTAGTTTCCAGTAAAGTCAAATCAAACTCTGATTCCTTCAAGTGTCACCATTAAAGGACCATACTGGTGATTTTGCATGTTAATATAATATTTACGCTCTAGTAGCATGTTCTGGAAAATGGTTGGCAGCAATATAACATATATGTCAGTTTTGTTATTGGTTTCAAACTTGCAAAACCACTGGTCTGGCCCTTTAAAAACTAATGTGACTAAACTTAACTGAGCACATGAAGGAGACAACACGTATGAAGCTGTGACGTCTTTCATGAAGACAGAGTTTTTGACGTGATGAACGTGTTTTTGTGACTTTCATGAAGTTCATATGTAGCAGCTGGTCTGACACGTTTACAACACGACACACATGACGTGTTCCTAATACACCAATCAGACCAATTTACCATAACCGTCTGACGTGACCTCTGACCTCCTACCTGTGGGAATTCCAAGATGACTCTGTCTCTGCTGACTGCAGGCAGGAAATGCATCTCTGATGATCCTATGAGGAACGGAGAGATCAGCTCGCACCTTACACAAAACACGCCAAACACACGGCTTAGTGTCACGCATACAGAGAGAGACGGAGAGAGAGAGAGAGAGAGAGAGAGAGAGAGAGAGAGAGTCATTTAGTGTTTTTGGAAGACTGACTAGAATAATCATTATTATTAATAATAATAATAATAACATAATAATTAATCATCATATTTATGTTCATGTTAGTTTTTTCTAGTTTATTATTCATGTTAGTTTTTTTAACTTTATTCATGTAATTTTTTTATGAGACAAGTGCGGAGTTTTCCACAATAAGAGCTGAGAAATATTATTTTGCAGTCAAAACAAAAGCAACACTTTTATCAAAATCATGACATAAATACATCATATTTCTCTGTAGGATGTGTGTTTTATTTTTAATTTTATTTATTTTTATTTGTTTTCTGCCTCCCTGCACATATAAACTGCTTAACGCCGAGAGAAAGATGACCCCTTCGTCGATAAGGCTTTTAATTTGAAGATCATGAGCGGAAACTCGTCTTTGGATCTTGCTAACAATGGCGGCGCCTTGTAATGAAGTAAATCGTACTCGGCTAACTAATATCCCAAATGTTGGCAACATCTTCGTCGTGACGTCATTCCGTGATGTCATAGCTTCAAAGCACAGCGCGCATGAGTCGTAACTTGTACTTACGTGGATGTTGGCGTGTTTTGCGTGTTTTGTCTGCCGGAGGAGCTGCAGCAAGAAGTGCGACGCAGCTGGTCCAGGAGTTCGTTTCCATGACAACTGTGCCACAGCGCATGCGCCAACTAGGCTTTTATTGTACGTTGTTTAAAATAAAAGATCGGTAACCTGTATTTATTACTAACTCTGCTTTTCAGTTCACCGTCAACGTTTCATTTTAATGGTTTTATGTTTGTAAATCTGGCGGAAGTCAGTGTCTTTTCTCTTGAAGGCATCTGTTATTGTTGTCTCGCTATGACGAAATCATGCTAACCCCAAACTTTATTTCAACATCTGATGTATAGTTTTATGATTGTGCATTTATCCATTCATTGTTTTTAAATTATATTTATTTTCTTTTTCTTAGCTTTTCAGACTTTGTTTACGACTGTTAAGTTGTCTGTTTCTGTCGCGTTCAAGTTGTTAAAGTTGGGGAAAAAACGTGGTTCAAAATGGGGTCCGCGTCCCTTAGAATGCACAACAAACGACATTTTATCTTAATTTATATAATTCAGAGTGAGCAGCTATAAAATTTCATGTCAAAGAAAGGACTGACTGACCATATGGATATACAACATGGATAAAATATGGCTGTAAAATCTTCACATCTACAGGTACAGAGGTGATGAAGAGAGATGATGATGGTGACGATGGTGATGATGAAGAGCTCTGTATCTGTGACAATGTGTGAAACTTCTCATTGTGAGGGTACAGCCTGGACTCAGGTACACCCGCGCGGCGTGACGTTTCTGAGTCACGCCGCGGACAGAAGGAGAGCAGTGAATGTGAGTCCAAAAAAATAAAAGCAATGCGCAGATGTGGCTTCATTCTGTGTTAGTATTCAGTTAGAATAATGAAGGCTTTTAATAATAACTGATGAATGCGCCAGCAGAAGGTGTTGATGTCGCCACACTGTAAAATGGTAACTGCAGCAAGCTGATGCGTGGGCCGGGAATCGAACCCGGGTCAACTGCTTGGAAGGCAGCTATGCTAACCACTATACCACCAACGCANGGCCGGGAATCGAACCCGGGTCAACTGCTTGGAAGGCAGCTATGCTAACCACTATACCACCAACGCACAGGCCGAGCTTTCTGAACATGTGAATAAATCCAACACCAACCAAGCAGTATTGCTCATATTAATTCTAACTTTAATCATATGTGTGAGCTCACGCATTTTGTCACGGAACTTTGTGCGTGACGTGATTTCAGTCTGAGCACAGTGAAAACCACACACACACACACATACACACGCTATTAATAGACGTTCCCACGTCAGAAGAAATGAAAACCCAGTCATAAAGCTTCGGAGGCTGTCAGTCTCTGTGGCGCAATCGGTTAGCGCGTTCGGCTGTTAACCGAAAGGTTGGTGGTTCGAGCCCACCCAGGGACGGAGCCTTTTACTCTATTTATTTCATTTTCTGGACAAGCTAAAGACGTCTGCCTCTCTGTGGCTTGACAAATAAATCTTTGACGTTTCTCCTACCTGCTTATATTTCTATATATAATATGGTAAAACATTACACAGAAAATATGTTGTTTTTTCATAAAATAGACAAAAATACAGTTTTACACATATTTAGCATTTAATGCTGATAGTGAAACACGCAGGAACACAACAACATGGAATACATTTTTCCAGAAGGACAGAACTGAAAGTATAAAGTACATTTACTCCAGTACTGTCATAAGTACAGCTTAGAAATATAGTACTATTTAATATTGTACCTTTTCTTTCTTTCTTTCTTTCTTTCTTTCNGTACAGCTTAGAAATATAGTACTATTTAATATTGTACCTTTTCTTTCTTTCTTTCTTTCTTTCTTTCACGTTTTTGCCCAGCACAGCAGAAACAGGCTGATGTACGGACAGGAAGCTGTAAATGTTTCAGGTTTTCAGGTGGTAAGACGTAAGACGTGAGTCATCAGGTCTCAAGCTGAACCTGTTCCATTTTATTCATCAAAGAAAAATAAATCAGATTGCCAAAATACTAACGAAATACTACGAACAAATACTACAAAATACTACGAACTGAACGACGGCGTTTCAGTCCGATCTGCTCACCCAGCAACACTACAGGATAAAAGTCAGATATGCTAATGAAGGAAGACGCAGACAGGAAGCCAACAGGCCGCACCGACCAATCCCAACACAGCAGCAGGTCACACGGGCATCTGCAGCTCTGAGTACTCGTCCTGCCCCTCCTTCTCATCCAGGTGGGGCGCTGCATCATCAGCGTCCAGCTGCAGGAGGCAGAAGGTCAAAGGTCAAGCATGCAGCTTGTTGTTATGGTAATCATTTGGCGGCATAGAAGCAGCCATGTTTGCTTCATCACAGAGGCAGTGATGATGATCTGACCACTGTATCTGATCATGATGTGTACAAAGGGGGCGTGCATCTTATCATATATGTACATATATGATATGATGCCATATTTTGTCATATATCAAAACACGAAAGAGCTACAAGCAGATAATAAAGAATGAAGGACAGACATGTTTCCAGGAGGCTGCAAACAGTGTCGTATTCCTGTGTGCATGTGCTTGTGTCTGTATGTGTGTGTGCACGCGTGTGTGTGTGTGTTCAGACTCACACTCTGCAGCTCTTTCTGGCTGAAGAGGCGGGGCAGCAGCAGCATCCTCACAGGTATTGTCAACAGCAGCACAAAGGGGAATGACAACGCCACAGGTGTTGCCATGACAACCCACAGGACAGACAGACAGAGAAACTGGACCAGTGTGTACAGGTGCATCCGTAATGTCCCCACCTGGAGGTAAGACAGGCAAAACAGCAACACAAAGGTGAGACAAACAAACAGGTGCACAACCATGAAAAGTTTACAATGATCATCAAAGCCAAGATTATTCCTGACACGCTAGTCACGCTAACATCCTGACTTTAAAGTCACGTGACCTGGTGTTGTTGTTGTTGTTGTTGTTTTAGGTGTTGGCAATAATAAAAATAATAAGATGGTGTGAGTTATGCTGAGGTCGGGGGCAGGGCTGACCTGCTGGACGTAGGCGTGGTCAGCGTGGTACTTTGGTGGCATCAGCAGCATGACGAGCCGATCGGTGAGCTGGACTCCATTCAGTGACATCACGCCCATGTAGAGGAAGATACCGAACAGGACCGCCAGAGGGATCTGACGCAGAACCTCCCCGATCACAATGGACAGACCTGACAGGAAGAGGACACGGACCGTTTACCGCCACGAGTCGCAGCTGTGTGTCCGTCACAGCATCATCACCAAATGGGAAACTGCTAGCTGAGCTCCTTCAGGTGTTAAAACACACCTTTCAACCATCCACAACATGTCTGACTAACATGCATGTTTACCAAAACATCCAGAACATGTTTGACCAACATACATGTTTAGTCTGAGTTTGATGCAAAGTCCTCCAAATTAACTAGAAGCAGCTACAAACAGCAGCAGCATTTAAGCTAACAACCACATTAGCATTAGCAGGAGTGGCAGTAATGCTAGCAGTAGCAGTAGCAGTAGCAGCAGCAGCAGCAGCAGCAGCAGCAGAAATGTTCATAGTAACAAGGAAGTCGTTACCACCAATTACATAACGACTGCTGGTAATATCAGTAACTGCAGCAGCAGTGTTTGCAGCACTAGTAGTACTACTACTACCAGCAGAGGTAGTAGTGATAGTAGTAATAGCAGTAGTAGTAGTAGTAGTAGTAGCAGTACAAGTAGTTAGTAGTGGTAGTAGAAGTAGTAGTAGTAGTAGTAGTAGTAGTAGTACTAGTAGTAGTAGGTAGTAATAGTGGTAGTAGTAGTAGTAGTAGTAGTGGTACTAGCAGTACTAGTAGTAGCAGGACAGTCGTACCCACTAAAACAGCCACCAGGAAGCCAGTCACCCTCTGCTCCTTCACTTCCTGTATGTGAGGTTTTTCTCCAGGCGTGATGTCTTTGCTCATGACCGTCAGGGCGTTGGTGTGCGTGACGGAGCGAACGGTAGCGGCCGATAACCACGGCAGACCAAACAGCGCCGAGACTCCGCCCACCACCACGATGATGAGCAGGTCCACGTGAAAACCGGTACCTTTGACCAGCATCCGCTCCTTCTTACTGACGATCAGCCTGCGGGAAACACACCTTCATCACTCATCACCACCTTTATCTCCATCATGCTGTAGTCATGGCAACAGCAGCAGCAGTACCAGTTATACTACTGATGCTGATGCAGGAGTGACTGACGTGGAAGGAACAATTGCACTAGTAGTTGTTACTAACAGTAGTACTCGCTGTAGGTCTAGTAGTGTTCAAAGTACATATAAGTAGCAGTGCTAGTAGGAGTGGTGGTAGTAGTAGTAGTAGCAATAGCAGTAGCAGTATTAGTGGTAGTAATGGCTGCTGTTGCTGTAATGTGGTTTGGTAGCAGTAGCAGTAGCAGTAGTAGTAACAGAGTAACAGTAGCAGTAGCAGTATCAATATTAGTGGTAGTAACGGCTGCTTTCACTGCTGTTGCTGTAATGCAGTTTGGTAGCAGTAGCAGTAGCAGTAGCAGTAGTAGCAGCAGTAGCAGTAGCAGTAGCAGTAGCAGTAGTAGCAGCAGTAGCAGTAGCAGTAGTAGCAGCAGTAGCAGTAGCAGTAGTAGCAGCAGTAGCAGTAGTAGCAGCAGTAGTAGCAGCAGTAGCAGTAGCAGTAGTAGCAGCAGTAGCAGTAGTAGCAGCAGTAGCAGTAGCAGTAGTAGTAGCAGTAGCAGTAGCAGTAGCAGTAGCAGTAGCAGTAGTAGCAGCAGTAGCAGTAGCAGTAGTAGCAGCAGTAGCAGTAGCAGTAGTAGCAGCAGTAGCAGTAGTAGTAGCAGTAGTAGCAGCAGTAGTAGCAGCAGTAGCAGTAGCAGTAGCAGTAGTAGCAGCAGTAGTAGCAGCAGTAGCAGTAGCAGTAGCAGTAGTAGCAGCAGTAGCAGTAGCAGTAGTAGCAGCAGTAGCAGTAGCAGTAGTAGCAGCAGTAGCAGTAGCAGTAGCAGTAGCAGTATTATCGTTAGTAATGGCTGCTGTCGCTGTCACGTGTTTGGTTGAAGTTGGTTACGCTGTGATCTGAGACTCCATGAAGATGAGGATGAAGACGAGGATGGCCGGCAGGACGCTGGCGCCCATCATCCAAACAGGAAACTCGCCGTCTGACCCCAGAGGAGAAATCAGCCAACCGCGTTTGTCCGGGCTGGACACGGAGAAGCCACTGGGCACGCTCAGTTTCTGAGCAGAGAGCCAATGAGGAGAGAGGGTTTCACGTGTGTGATCATTTATTTTTCATCTTCAGCTAACATGCTAACACGGAAAGTTTCACCGATACATCTTGGTACACTTTGTCGTTCCACGGCGAGCAGAAACACTTCCTGTTTCTCATCATTCAGTTTAGATTACAAAACATCAAGTCAGCGTAGACGATCAGCAGGACCAGCGCTCTGAGCGCCGCGTCACGCCCAGAACACCGCGTCACGCTCAGAGCGCCTTGCAGTTTAGCTCAGATCAGTTTAGCTCGGCTCGGCAGCGTGTGGAAAGCATCTTTGTCTTACCTGAGTGTAGGTGTCCTCCACACTGAAGTCCACCAGCACCATGATGAGAATAGCGATGGGGACGCCGAAGTCTCCGATGATCCTACGGAGCTGAAACACACCAAACACGGAACATCACGTCCACTCTGAACATGACTCGCACACTCATGTTATATTTTACATACAGGAAATCTCAGCTCATGTTTGTGTCCGGTTCCTCTACCTGTCCACAGGAAGCTTCTCACCTTTCCGGGGAAGAAGCAGCTGTTCTTAAATCTGCGCAGGTAGAACGCGATCAGGTACGTTCCCGCCATCAGCACCAGAGACAGGAGCGCCGTGTTCGGCTCTCCCACAACCTTCCCACGATTCCCAGAGGCTGCGGTGGAGTTGCATTGAGATGGTGATGTGTCGTTTCCATAGCAACAGCCTCGGAGAGGATGCTCTTGAAAGATCTATGAAAAGAGAGAGGATCCTGTCAGGGTTGAGGGTTTGATTCCCTGAGCTTCTAAATAACTTCAGCCTTAACGTTGTTTCAGGTCAGACCTGTAGATGATGCTGTTCAGCTGAGTCTGACCTTTGACCTCACCTTGACCAGTTTGGCGAAGGTTTCGTAGATGAAGATGAGTGAGATGAGGAAGGAGAAGATCTCCTGGGTGAAGCGGGACACGAAGCGGACCAGGATGCTTCCCTCTAACGCCACGGTGACGAGGACGATGAGGACTAACCAGAAGCCGATCCACACGCGGCCTGTCAGGTACTCAATGCCGCTAGCCACACAAAACTACACATTCACACGTGTGTAAATCCACACGCTGTCCATGTTCTCCAGCAGTTATCAGATTCATGTCAGCACAGATCCACGTTACGTTAAGATGCATTTTTAAAAAGTATTTTGCTGTTTTGTTCTTGCAAAATTGCGATTTTTTTTTTATCGCAAATATGAACGTTTTATTCTCATAAACGTGTGATTCNCCGTCTCTGTTTAAATCTAACATGGCTGACAGGAAGTGACTCACCGTGTAGAACGCCTCTTCAAACACCAGCAGCGGTCCGGTGAAACCAATCACCATCAGAGGCTGAGCGCCCAGCAGGCTGAAGACCACACCCTGCATCGCCGTGGCAACAATCAGTTCTGACACACCAATCAGACCCTCTGTTTTCTCACCTGAGTCACAGCAAACACACAGGTAAGATTTATGGACACTAAATTTCCTCATGTCTGATTTCTGAGAAACATGCCATAAACATGTTGTTAGCCTGAGCTTCATGCTAACATAGATGCTAACACTCTAATGATCTGGTCTGTCTGTCTGCCTGTCTGTCTGTCTGTCTGTCTCTCTGTCTTCCTGTCTGTCTGCCTGTCTGTCTGTCTTCCTGTCTGTCTGCCTGTCTGTCTGTCTGTCTGTCTGCCTGTCTGTCTGTCTTCCTGTCTGTCTGCCTGTCTGTCTGTCTGCCTGTCTGTCTCTCTGTCTGCCTGTCTGTCTGTCTGCCTGCCTGTCTGTCTCTCTGTCTTCCTGTCTGTCTGCCTGTCTGTCTGTCTTCCTGTCTGTCTGGCTGCCTGTCTGTCTGCCTGTCTGTCTGTCTCTCTGTCTGCCTGTCTGCCTCTCTGTTTCTCTCTGTCTGTCTCTCTGTCTCTCTGTCTGTCTGTCTGCCTGCCTGTCTGTCTCTCTGTCTGCCTGTCTGTCTCTCTCTGTCTGCNCTGTCTGTCTGTCTGCCTGCCTGTCTGTCTCTCTGTCTGCCTGTCTGTCTCTCTCTGTCTGCCTGTCTGTCTCTCTCTGTCTGTCTGTCTCTGTCTGTCTGCCTGTCTGTCTCTCTGTCTCTCTGTCTGCCTGTCTGTCTGTCTCTCTGTCTGCCTGTCTGCCTCTCTGTCTCTCTGTCTCTGTCTGCCTGCCTGTCTGTCTCTCTGTCTGCCTGTCTGTCTCTCTCTGTCTGCCTGTCTGCCTGTCTGTCTCTCTCTGTCTGTCTGTCTGTCTGTCTGTCTGTCTCTGTCTGTCTGTCTCTGTCTGTCTGCCTGTCTGTCTCTCTGTCTGTCTGCCTGTCTCTCTGTCTGCCTGTCTCTCTCTGTCTGCCTGTCTGTCTCTCTCTGTCTGTCTCTCTGTCTCTCTGTCTGCCTGTCTGTCTGTCTGCCTGCCTGCCTGTCTGTCTGTCTCTCACCCAGCAGTCCTCCAAAGGTGACAGCAGGTGACAGAGCAGCAAAGTAGATGAAGATGACGGCGGCCATGCTTTGCGTGTTGACGGCGTCCATCACGTCGCTGAGGTACTGAGGATACCGCCGCCTCACGTCTGCCATCAGACCTCCGAACAGACGACCGGAGCGCCGCAGAGGATCCTCTGCTGCCTGGCAGGAAGCATCTGGAACACAGCAGCAGACAGAATACCCAGGGCTGCACAGGGGTTGACTGATAAGTAATGAGCCCGTGATCAGGTGTGTAACATTCATCATGGCGTCAGGTCTCTGTGAGTATGGACACCTGTTATTATCATCACATGTTCTGCTGACCTTCGCCGTGTTCCTCCTCCTCCTCGTCCTCCTCCTCCTCTCGCTTCTGGAGAACTTCCTGTTGAAAGGGAGTGACGGAGTGCGGGAGTTCATCCCCGCCCACGTCTGAGGGAGGAAGGACGGCGCTGCTGTCCAGGAAGTGGCTGATGGCCGTCAGCAGGTCCTGCCGCCGGTCGGCCAGGTACGCCGCCTCCTGGAAGTGCTGCGGAGCCGAGAACAAAACCTCATCACCTGATACAGGAAGTACCGCTGGACACAGGAAGTACTGCTGGATGCAGGAAGTACTGCAGCTTCA
Organism: Lucifuga dentata; assembly: GCA_014773175.1. Classification (NCBI taxonomy): domain Eukaryota; kingdom Metazoa; phylum Chordata; class Actinopteri; order Ophidiiformes; family Bythitidae; genus Lucifuga; species Lucifuga dentata. Next base: position 12,711 of record VXCM01007008.1, read on the forward strand.
GCTGTTAATGCACACCTGTTCATGAAAGAAACTTCAAAGGACCATACTGGTGGTTTTACATGTTTTAGCCCAATAAATACAACCTACATACATGTTACATTACTGCCAACCAAAACATACTACTGTAATGGTAAACATTAGAATTGTTTTTCCTACCTTCCAGACTAACAGTGGTTTCAGTTCATTCCTGTACAACATAAAAATCAGCTGTAGAAACATGAAACGTGCTGAGATAAACGATGACTAATTATCTAATGTAGAACCCGTCATGTATGAAGCTGATACTCAGCAGGTTTGTTGATCAGCGTCACGTGTCACATTGTTTGGATGAGCGGTTCTCAAACTGAGCTGTGCTGGTAAAAAGTAGTCCGTGTGGCGGAATACGCTCCGGTCCAGTGGTCTGAACCCAACCTGTTACATGTCCAAACGAGTCGCCAATAAAAAGAGAAAATATGATTTTCTACAAAAGAAAAGCAGAAATCTCTGAAATATGAAGAAACTGAAGCTTTTTCCAGCAGCGATTAAAACATGCTGGAAAAACGGGACGTCTGTCAGCCTGCTCTACCATGAAGACGGCATCGTCTTCTATATTCAGACGTGTTGGCAGCAGAATCACTGAATTTTAACGTGTATCACCTGAACTTCTGATTTTTGAAAGATTTGACAAAATCACAGTAAAACTAAAACGTTTATATTTTATAACATGTTGTCAGTAACATGGATGCACGTTGTGTTTATTGGGCTCAAACATGCAAAAATAGTCAGTATGGTCCTTTAATTATTTTAATTACAGAGACTTGACATCAGGATTGTTGGTTTGAATCCGTGTTGCGTGTTTTTTCCGTGTCTGCGTGCAGTCACAAACAGGAAGCAGGTCAATGCAAACAGGAAAATGACAGTGTCATCCTTTAACTGACACGCTGTAACATCACGTTCATGTTACGATATGTCACATGACATTTATCTCCGCTCAGAGTCCCACCCTGTCTGACATCAGCGTGGCGAGGGAGCAGCCAATCCGGTGGGGGTCGATGTTGGCGGTGGGCGGGGCCAGCAGCAGGAAGAGGAAACGCACAGGAAGCGGAAACTCCAGCATGACAGAATCCTGCAGCCGCACAAACGCCGTGCAGGGGCGATCCAGGAAGTCCACGTGACCTGTAAGGCACAGCAACACGTAAACCACGGAACCACCAGGTCACAGGTTCAAATCCCCCAACGCCCTTCAGCAAGGCACCAAACAGAATCATCTAAAGCTTTAACATCGCTCTGTAAGAACGTTTAATTCCTGTTACTAAGGTGGTGGTGATGATGATGAAGATGAAGATGATGATGTGATGATGATATGATGATGATGATGAAGACGATGATGATGATATGATGATGATGATGATGAAGATGATGATGATGTGATGATGATATGATGATGATGAAGATGAAAATGATGATGATGATGAGTTTGATGATGCATACCTACAAGGACAATGGTGGCCTCAGCTCTTTCTGGAAACTTCTCCACTAACTTCACCTCATGTTTAAATATGGAACCATGATGGGGTGGAGCTTCCCACTGCCAGGCACACACACACTCACACACACACACACACACACACACACACACACACACACACACACACACACA
>VXCM01007008.1:15956-27685 GCA_014773175.1 Lucifuga dentata
CCTCTTCTCCTCTCCTCTTCTCCTCTCCTCTCCTCCTCTCCTCCTCTCCTCTCACCCTGGCAGATGGTGTTGTGGAGCTCCTGCATGGAGGTGAAGGCTGATCTCCTCCTTTTCTTCGTCTCCTCCTCTGTCTTGATCCATCGAGCCGTTTCCTTCCACAGCAGCTCCTCATTCCTGCTGATCACCAGCTCCTTCAACGCCACACACACCTGCACACACACACACACACACTCAATACACACATACACACACATGCACACACACTCAATACACACACACATGCACACACTCAATACACATACACACACACACACTCAATACACACACACGCACACANATACACACACGCACACACACACACACACTCAATACACACACACACACTCAATACACACATACACACACATGCACACACACTCAATACACACACACATGTACACACTCAATACACATACACACACACACACTCAATACACAAACACACGCACACACTCAATACACATGCACACACACTCAATACACACACACACACACACACACACACACTCAATACACACACACACACACACACACACACACACACACTCAATACATACACATACACACACACTCAATACACACACGCACACACACAGCTAGACATCTCTCTGTGTGATAACATGATAAATTAATGTTCCAACAAACAGTGACTTCTGTTCACACTCACAGCAGAGACAGAGGCGGAGTCAGAGACGGAGGCGGGGTCAGTGCCGGAGGCGGGGTCACCAGAGTCCTGATGATGGCTCATGGCTCGGCAGCAAGTCAGAGGTCAGAGCGGTGTGATTTCTGCTGGAGGTTAAAGGTCACACAGCTGTGACAGGTCACCTGGTCTGTCTCCAGGTCAGGTGATTCCTCAGGTGTTGTTAGGTGGTTGCAAGGCCACTGCTAGGGTGTTTCTACAACATTACAGGCTGCTTCAAAGAGTATATTAGCATTATTAGCGTGTTTGCTAGGTGGTCGTCTGGGTGTTGCCATGTTGTTGTTACAGTAGTAACACGGATGCACACACACACACACACACACGTCAAGTCAGGTTTATCTGTACAGTGTAATTTCCAGGCCGACACGTGATTAGATTCCCTGTGATTACAGCCAGGTGAGACAGGGAACAGGTGAGGAAACAGGAAGTTACAAAGACAGATGGAAGAACACAGGAAAAGCCAAATGCAGCAGCTGAGTCCTGATCCTGTCCCAAAGACGTGAAACATGAAGTCATAGAGACATGGCAGCGTCCACAGTGGGTTACCCACAGACAGACAGGCAGAGAGACAGGCAGAGAGACAGACAGAGAAATAGAGAGACAGAAAGACAGAGAGATAGACAGACAGACGGACAGGCAGAGAGACAGGCAGAGAGACAGACAGAGAAATAGAGAGACAGACAGACAGAGAGATAGACAGATAGACGGACAGGCAGAGAGACAGGCAGAGAGACAGACAGAGAAATAGAGAGACAGACAGACAGACAGAGAGATAGAGAGATAGAGAGACAGGCAGAGAGAAAGACAGAGAAATAGAGAGACAGACAGACAGAGATAGAGAGATAGAGACAGACAGACAGACGGACAGGCAGAGAGACAGGCAGAGAGACAGACAGAGAAATAGAGAGACAGACAGACAGAGAGATAGACAGAGAGATAGAGACAGAGAGACAGACAGACAGACAGATAGACAGACGGACAGGCAGAGAGACAGGCAGAGAGACAGACAGAGAAATAGAGAGACAGACAGACAGAGAGATAGAGAGATAGAGACAGAGAGACAGACAGACAGACAGGCAGAGAGACAGGCAGAGAGACAGACAGAGAAATAGAGAGACAGACAGAGATAGACAGAGAGAGAGACAGACAGACAGAGAGATAGACAGAGAGATAGAGAGAGACAGAGAAACAGACAGACAGAGAGACAGACAGATGGACAGGCAGAGAGACAGGCAGAGAGACAGACAGAGAAATAGACAGACAGACAGACAGAGAGATAGACAGAGAGATAGAAACAGACAGAAATAGACAGAGATAGAGAGAGACAGACAGACAGACAGACAGACAGAGAGATAGACAGAGAGATAGAGACAGAGAGACAGACAGACAGACAGATAGACAGACGGACAGGCAGAGAGACAGGCAGAGAGACAGAGAGAAATAGAGAGACAGACAGAGAGATAGACAGAGAGATAGAGAGAGACAGAGAGAGACAGACAGAGAGACAGACAGGCAGACAGACGGACAGGCAGAGAGACAGACAGAGAGACAGACAGGCAGAGTGTGTGTATCCTGAATTTCCTGTCAGGGATCAATACATCATATCAAAGGAAAACGTCTGAGTGTGGCACGTGTGATCACGATGACAAACAAAAACAAAACTACAAGATGATGTCATCAGTGTGTGACAGCAAACATGACAGCATTTTCTGAACTGCTAGCTTTAGCATTAGCAATAATAGCCTCTGTCACAACTGGTGACCTTTGACCTCCCAGATTTGGGTTTGAAATGGAATATGATGAGCTGTGTGTATGTGTGTGTGTGTGTGTTCATACCTCATCAGTCGTCCGCCAGCAGGGAGACAGACACACACACACACACCCTGCAGGTGCTTTTATAACCCTACAGCTGTGTGTGTGTGTGTGTGTGTGTGTGTGTGTGTGTGTGCATGATTAATAAACACAACAGCACAACAACCATCAACAAACACTATTATGCTACACACACACTGAGCCTATGTGTGTGTGTCTGTGTGTGTTATTTTGATGTCATATAAGTAAACATGGGAATATACAGAGCGGGTTTATGTAGTGTTTATTGTGTGTGTATACGTATGTGAGAGAGTGTGTGTGTGTGTGTGTGTATGTATNTTTATGTAGTGTTTATTGTGTGTGTATACGTATGTGAGAGAGTGTGTGTGTGTGTGTGTGTATGTATATGTATGTGAGAATGTGCGTGTATGTGTGTGTGTGTGTTTCCCACGATGTCCTGTAATGGGTGTTTGTGTAGCAGCAGGTTAATTCCTGTTTGTGTGTTTGGAGTCAACACACATTTTATTCACTAAACAAACAGCCTGTTAAACTCAGTCTGTGTGCTAAACACACAGGAAGTGTGTGTGTACGTCACGGCATGTTCACTGTGTGTGTGTGCTGTGGGAATGTGAGATGGGGCGTGTCCGACAGTAACAGCCAATGAGAAGTCTGGATGGTTTGGAGCAGCAGCAGGTTATGAATATGAGTTTAATTTAAAGGACCATTCCGGTGGTTTTGCATGTTTGATCCCAATAAATGACCGTCAAAAACAATACTGGAGTAGTAAATATTACAATAGTTTTTCCTACCTTCCAGACTATCATTGGTTTCAGTACAACATAAAAATCAACTTTAGAGCCTTGAAACGTGGTGAGATAATCACGATCATCATGATCATCATCACCATCATCATCATCACCATCACCACCATCATCACCATCACCATCATCACATCATCATCATCATCACCATCATCATCACATCATCACCATCACCACCATCATCATCATCATCATCATCACCATCATCATCACATCATCACCACCATCACCATCATCATCATCACCATCATCATCATCACCATCATCATCACCATCATCCTCACCACCATCATCATCATCATAATTACCATCACCATCATCANATCACCATCATCATCACCATCATCCTCACCACCATCATCATCATCATAATTACCATCACCATCATCACCACCATCATCATCATCACCATCATCATCATCATTACCATCACCATCATCATCACCATCACCATCATCACCATCACATCATCACCATCATCACCAGAGTGGAGCGCCATGATTGGCTGAGTGGAGCGTTGTGATTGGCTGATTGGCTGAGTGGAGCGCTATGATTGGCTGAGTGGAGCGCTATGATTAGCTGAGTGGAGTGCTGTGATTGGCTGAGTGGAGCATTGTGATTGGCTGAGTGGAGCGTTGTGATTGGCTGATTGGCTGAGTGGAGCGCTATGATTGGCTGAGTGGAGCGCTATGATTAGCTGAGTGGAGTGCTGTGATTGGCTGAGTGGAGCATTGTGATTGGCTGAGTGGAGCGTTGTGATTGGCTGATTGGCTGAGTGGAGCGCTATGATTGGCTGAGTGGAGCGCTATGATTAGCAGAATGGAGTGCTGTGATTGGCTGAGTGGAGCTGCTGTGTCAGTGGTATTTTGCACATATAACTGTTTCCGTTGTGTTTTCTGTTCATTAAAGGACTTTATTTACTTGTGGGTGTTTTTGACAAACTTTCTTCATCCTTGTAGGACATGAGGACAAACACAGAATCCGACATGTTTCTTCATAAAAAGCTATTTGACTAACATACAGATAAGATAAGAGAAGATAAACATTCCCAGAACATCAGGTGATGTTGGTAACAGACGTCCAATCAGAATCATTCTTAGCCATACACCGTGTCAACTGATAAGTATTGAGTCTATAATGGAAAACTCCAACTCAGAGGAGTTTCAGTTCTTTATTTGTTCTAACAAAACCTTCTTCCAATGCCACACACTTCATCTAATAAAAGTCCTCACAGCTAACATGACATCATCAGCATCTGAGGCCAAACGGCTTCCAGCTAAAACACTTTTTATGTCTGAGGACATAAAATTCCATGATTGTGGCTTTGAGCCACAATCATGGAATCACACCATGCTGGAGCCTCTGGAACTTTAAATTACAGTAGAAGAGGAATTATATACCTTCACTAAAATATCACACTCGTTCACATGGATCAGGCTCAGAACTTATCAGTCAACCCTGGTACCTACAGGAGGACTCTGTATCCTGGTCAGGGTGAAAACAGGAGCCAACAGAGATGAAGATGAGTGTTTATTTGGACCTTGATGGACATCGATGGAATCCTGTCCATTCACCTGTCTGTCCGTCTCAGTCCTGTCCAGCTTTCTCCTCCTCCTCCTCCTCCTCCTCCTCCTCTTCCTCTTTCCTCTGCTGGTTCCTCCTCTTCTTCACTTCCTTCAGTCCCTCCTGGATCTGGTCCACAGCCTCCTGGTCTCCAGCCTGCTGAGCCAGGGCCAGAGCCTCCCGGTAGAGTTCCACCGACTCCTGGAAGCAGCCTGACAGAGAATGCCACGTTAGCCCCACCCACCAAAACTCATGTGTGTGTGTGTGTGTGTGTGTGTGTGTGTGTGTGTGTGTGTGTGTGTGTGTGAGACCTTTGTGCAGCAGGATGCCGGCCATGTTTCCCAGCAGCACGTGCTGGTCTGGGTGGTCAGCGCTGCGGCTCAGATCCACGGCCTGCTGGATTAGTGCCAGAGCGTCGTCATGGCGACCCTGCAGATCCAGGATAGTGGCCAAGTCGCTCATCAGCACCAGAGTCTGACAGGAAATGATGAAACACATCATCATTCAACAGGTAACAGGAAACATGACATCACCACCTGGACACGTGATCAACAGAAGGGTGTGTCCAATTTATTTAAAACTCCTCCTCATTTTATCTTCATCCTTTTTCCTCCTCTCCTCCTCATCCCTCCTCCTTCTCCTCCTTCCCTTCCCACATGTATGAGCTCCTCCTCTATGTCCTTAGCTTTCATGTCTCCTCCATGCTCCTCTCTTTCCTGCTTCCTGCTTAGTATTCTAACGTCTTGTATGTTGTCAGTAAATGTTGCTGGTTGCCGTGTTGCTGGTTGCCGCTTACCTGTGGGTGTGTCTCTCCCTGCTCCTGGCGGCAGATGTCCAGGGCGCTCTGGTAGTCCTGACTCGCCTGGTTCAGGTGTAACGTGGACGCTCGGTATCGAGCCCGTGAGTCCAAACACAGACCAAGCAGGAGCCGTGTGTCCTTCCGCAGGGCCTCCTGCTCCTCTGTCAACAACAACAACAACAACAACATGAACAACATCAACATCAACAACATCAACATAAACAACATCAACATCAACATAAACAACAACATCAACATCAACAACATCAACATCAACATCAACAACAACATCAACATAAACAACATCAACATCAACATAAACAACAACATCAACATCAACAACATCAACATCAACATCAACAACAACATCAACATAAACAACATCAACAACATAAACAACAATAATAACATCAACAACATCAACAACAATAATAACATAAACAACAACATCAACAACATCAACATAAACAACAATAATAACATAAACAACAACATCATCAACAATAATAATAACATAACAACATCAACAACATCAACATAAACAACATCAACATCAACATAAACAACAACATCAACATCAACAACAACATCAACATCAACAACATCAACAACAACATCAACATAAACAACATAAACAACAATAATAACATCAACAACAATAACATAAACAACAACATCAACAACATCAACATAAACAACATCAACATCAACATAAACAACAACATCAACATCAACAACAACATCAACATCAACAACATCAACAACAACATCAACATAAACAACATAAACAACAATAATAACATCAACAACAATAACATAAACAACAACATCAACAACATCAACATAAACAACAATAACATAAACAACATCATCATCAACAATAATAACATAACAACAACATCAACAACATCAACATAAACAACATCAACGACAACATAAACAACAATAATAACATAAACAACAACAATAATAACATAAACAACAACAATAATAACATAAACAACAACAACATCAACATCAACATAAACAATAATAACATAAACAACATCAACAACAACATCAACATAAACAACAACAAACAACATCATCAACAATAATAATAACATAACAACAACATCAACATAAACAACAATAACAAACAACATCATCAACAATAATAATAACATAACAACATCAACATAAACAACAACATCAATGACAACATAAACAACAACAATAATAACATAAACAACAACATTTGGCTTCTTGTTTTATTTTTTCCCAGGTCAAAGAAAAGTTCAAAGATCCAGAGGGATGTTCCTGTGACAAATGACCTTTGACCTCTGCGTGTTTCCTACCTGTCTGCTCCTCGGTAGAGAGTTCCTTCTGCTTCTCCAGTTTGGCTTCCAGAGATTCCGTGCAGAACCTGAATCCGTGCTCAGCAAGCTCCGCCCTCAACAAACAAAACAAAAGCAGACATGATGACGGCGGCGGTGGTCAGATTCATAACCGTCTTAATAAGCGTCTCTCACTTATTCTGCTCGGCGTAGATGGTGGCCAGTTTCAGAGACATCTCGATGACCGCGTTGTCATCCTGCAATCAGGAAGTAAGTATTCAGTCTGACGTCACGCAGCAAAGATTCACGCTCAGAGCGTCACACGTGCACAAAAATCTACACGTCAAACTCTTATTCAATGTTTATGTTGGAAAAAGGGGTCAAGGGTCATTGATAATGCTACAGGTTTCATATGATCAGGAGGCTGATGAAGGTTCTCAGACGTCGTCTCACTCGTCCATGTAGAGAAAATAAAAAATGAAGGAAAATAATGACGAAAATAAAGTCTGAGCGATCTAGGACAGGCTCACAACTTATCAGTCAAGGACATGGACACAGGCAGGACACTGACCTCTGCTGTTCCTCCGGACAGCAGGAAGCTCATGGTGGCTTTGAAGAGTTTCTCTGCCTGAGAGGAGGAAGAGAAGATGAGGATGATGAAGGTTTCCAGCATTTTTATCCGTTTCTAAACTCTAAAAATCTGATTTTCAGCATCAAGTGAAAATAAAATGAGGTTTCTGGATGTTTCAGGAAGTTCCAGGTTTCTGATCCATGTTTCCACTTCCTGAAGTTCCAGACTGGATCAAACCAGAGGGCTGTACCGGGAAGCCCGTTCATCAGATCAGGGTTTCTGTGCCTTAGCTAAACCTCCAGTCAGAGATAACGGGTACCACCACGCTGGTTAGCAGCCGTCTTTGTCAACCCAGGCTTTCCTCATCAGGCTCTGTGCTCCTTCACATAAAGGGGGCGTGTCAGCATCATTTACCTGTGCTACTGGATAAAATGGACCAATCAGAGCTGTTTATGTCAGTCAGGAGGAGCAAAGTTATCATGCAGCGTTATGAAGATTTCAAACACATCATAACTGCTAAAAGCAACACGTTGCTGCAATAAGGCTAGGGAGGAATGCTGCAGAAAGCTGCTGATAGTTCATGTGTAAGTTTTATGTAATTTACCATCAATGCATCTAAATGCAGCGTTTATTCCTAACGTGATGCTGCACATTCTGCAGCTCTGACACTTTAATGCTGCAGATTTAAATATTATACTAAGAACTGCATTTAGTCTGACACTGTCCATGTAGGATACACAACAATCACTAGTTTTTACCAAATCAAAGTGAATTAATTTGATTAGTCAACTAATCAAATTTTTAATCAGCGTTCTATTAGCTGTACACTGTATACTATTAATGTAAATTGATAAACTGATTCATGATGTATTATACTATTAATGTAAAGGTCACACTGATTAATAATATAGTGAACTATTAATGTATGTTACCTGCGATTTTATAGAAGGGTTCTTTTATAGCTAGTATGGGCAAATGGCCAGGAACATCACAAACATATAATATGTTTGTGATGGTGTATATATATAGATATATACATATATATACATATATACGGAACCGTGACTTAAAGTAGCGCAAACTGTATGCATCGTGTTGTGGTTTTATATATATATNTGTGTGTGTGTGTGTGTGTGTGTGTGTGTGTGTGTGTGTGTGTGTGTGTGTGTGTGTGTGTAATTTCACTTTGATTTGGTCAGAAACTAGTGATTGTTATACAGTTTGCGCTACTTTAAGTCACGGCTCTGTTCGGTAGCGTTCCTAACGCACGGCTTGACAAGTTTGCAAAGGCTGACGCAAAATAGTCGATTTCAAGCTGAAACTCTGAACATAACCTGGTCTGACCAGGTTATGTCTGCAGCATCAGTTGCCATGGTGATCCAGCCAGCTTAAAGAGAGCCACCTTCGTGGTTCTGAAAACCCTGGCTTTAGGCTCAACATACCTTGCTAACACGCTAATCTGGCTTCATGGTACAGCCCTCCGATCTGAGCAGGTCCAGCACAGCCTGAGCTGTGATTGGTTGGTACTCACGCTGTCCAGCTGACCTTGGACATAGGCCAAGTTCGCCATCTGAGGAAACACATCAGAGGTCACGACTGCGTTTCCTCTCATGTTTAATAAAACTAAAGTTTCCAGATTTCATCTGACAAGCTGCAAAATATCAAAGATTTAAAACACATCTTGCTGTTATGTGGAAAACGTATGAACTTGTTTTAATTTGTGATTTAAATGACATTATTATTTATTTATATTCATATGAATTTGAGTTGTATAAGTTGAAAAATAACCGAAATAAAGAATCTGAATCTGAAAAAGCACCCAATTTATTCTGGGAAAAATAAGAATGTTAAACTAACAACAAAATCTATTTCCATGACAGGAAAACGTGTTTTATTATAAATCATCTCCTTTTATTTGAAAGATCATTTATTCCAAAACAAAGATATCAAACAAAATATTACGAGTTAGCGGGTTAGTTACAAAATTAGTTCAAAATGTATTTTTTAAAAATTAGAAATCATAAAAACTGAAAAATCAAAAGTTTAAAGAAACTGAAATCTTCAAATAAAAAACATGATCTTTACGACGTGAAAGATTAATATTTATGAAATCCTCATTAGCTTAGCACAAAAATGGCTGGAAAAAGACAATGACTAGCCTAGCATTGTTAAGCTAAGCTACACTTTATGTAGATGAGGTTGGCAGGTTAGTTAGCGGGTTTACCAGGCTGTACGTGTAGATGAGGGTTAGTTAGCGGGTTTACCATCATTTATGTGTGGATGAGGGTTAGTTAGCGGGTTTACCAGGCTGTAGGTGTGGATGAGGGTTAGTTAGCAGGTTAGTTAGTGGGTTTACCAGGCTGTAGGTGTAGATGAGGGTTAGTTAGCAGGTTAGTTAGTGAGTTTACCAGGCTGTAGGTGTGGATGAGGGTTAGTTAGCAGGTTAGTTAGCGGGTTTACCAGGCTGTAGGTGTAGATGAGGGTTAGTTAGCGGGTTTACCAGGCTATAGGTGTGGATGAGGGTTAGTTAGCTGGTTTATCAGGTTGTAGGTGTAGATGAGAGTTAGTTAGTGGGTTAGTTAGCTGGTTTACCAGGCTGTGGGTGTGGATGAGGGTTAGTTAGCAGGTTAGTTAGCTGGTTTACCAGGCTGTGGGTGTGGATGAGGGTTAGTTAGCAGGTTTACCAGGCTATAGGTGTGGATGAGGGTTAGTTAGCAGGTTAGTTAGCTGGTTTATCAGGTTGTAGGCATAGATGAGAGTTAGTTAGTGGGTTAGTTAGCTGGTTTACCAGGCTGTGGGTGTGGATGAGGGTTAGTTAGCAGGTTAGTTAGCGGGTTTACCAGGCTGTAGGTGTAGATGATGGCCTGGTTGTTGTGGGTCTGGTGTGCCAGAGCGACGGCCTGATGGAGGAAGGTGGAGGCGGCCTGCAGCTGACCTCCATACATGCTGAGCTGGAAGATAGACAGTACACACTGTGTATGTGTGTGTCTCTATATGTGTGTGTGTGTGTGTGTGTGTGTGTGTGTGTGTTGTACTTTAGCTTTCTTCAGCAACAGGATCATCTCATCCTCCTTCCTCTGAGCTTCATCTCTGTGGTCTTCATCAGTACTTCTGAATAGAGAGAAGGCTGAGAGAGAGAGAGAGAGAGAGAGAGAGAGACAGACAGACACATAGACAGACAGACAGATAGACAGACAGACAGACAGACAGATAGATAGATAGACAGACAGACAGACAGACAGACAGATAGATAGATAGATAGACAGACAGACAGACAGACAGACAGATAGATAGATAGATAGACAGACAGACAGACAGATAGACAGACAGACAGACAGACAGACAGACAGATAGACAGACAGCAGTATGAGCTCTGAGTTCATTCTGACTCGTTTCTTCATCAAACATGAATTTATGCATCATGTGAAACGATGACATCATCACTACACACTCTAACCACCTATGACATCACAGCTAACACTGTGTGTGTGTGTGTGTGTGTGTGTGTGTGTGTGTGTGGTGGACTAGCCACCATTAAATCTGACTTAAGATGAAGTTTGGTCTGAGTGATCATACCGGCTGCTGCCCATAATACTCCTCCTCCTGCTGCTGCTCCTGTCTGCGTGTTCCGGTAGGTTCCGTGTTCAGACTCTGCGTGTTTTGATGTCAAACAGCTGCTGCTCTGCTGTCTGTTACACAAACAGTTATTTATATGTGTATATATATATATAATATATATATATATATATATTTACATGTATATATGTATATATATATATAATATATATATGTATATACGTCTGTATATGTAGATAAGCATTTATACAAGTATGCGGCTTGACTGATAAGTGATGAGCCCGTTACAGAAAGTTCTACTTCCAAAGAGTTTCAGACGCAGAATGGGGTTTGTCTGGTTGAGTTTCAGCGTTTCTGACATTTTATTCTCACGTGACGTTTCTTCATGTCTGTCAGCTGAAAGTCTGAAGCAGCAGATCAGTGAAACGAGTTCAAAACCACAATTATAGACAGCAGCAGGCTCATTACTTTTCAATCAACCCTGGTACAACACAGAGCGCAAATACATTTAAAAGACAGACAGACAGACAGA
>VXCM01007010.1:0-23627 GCA_014773175.1 Lucifuga dentata
AGTGCCCACAAGTGTTACCAATACTGGAAAAATAAAATTATAAAAAATAAAAAAAAGGGACTATACCTACTGAAGTATTTATATTTTTACAACCTATAATCTCTATAACCAATAGGCTTAGTCTGCCTGCTGCAGTCTGCATTCAGCCAATGACTGGCTGAATTGTTGTCACATGACTGTTAAAGAACACAGAGGTGCTCCAGCCTTGCTAGTTGCAGCGAAAAATGCAGAATTTGTTGCTTTTTACAGAATTTGGATTGTACAAAGAGTTTATTTTTAGCGAATTTTTAAATGAGACATTTATAATAAAGTGATTTTGAGGAAATATCACTATTCTAAGTTTAGATTTGGTTATGTTTATGGAAGTGTTAGGCACACATGGTTAATTCAAGGACCGTCGGAAATTTGAAAACCCAATGATAATTTTGATTTTTAAAGTTTCTGCTATGACAAATGGTGTAATTTTGGTGATTGTTTAAAAAAAACATGCCTTTCAAACCTGCCGGCATGTTTTAAGAGCCACAAATCATGAAGCTACAAGAGTTAGTTGCCATTTATTTGCCAGCCCGCCTGCCCTTTCTCGCCCAGGGGTGACATGGGTAAAGTTTAATTTCTTTTGAATTTCTAAATACAGATACTTATTTTTATAATTTTTCCCCCTTCCAACAGCTCTGTGATAGAAAAGCAGAAACATATATTTAGTATGATCCCATTTTGTCCCGTGTCGCTGTACTGTTCATTTTTTTCAGAGGATAATTGCCAGTCGTGTGTGTGTGTGTGTGTGTGTGTGTGTGTGTGTGTGGGGAGACGTTTTACTTTGAATGAACACCAAGTCCTAGAACACTGCGTGGCGTTCCCTGAGGTGTAAAATCTCTTCCAGACTTCTGAAACAGTAAGACGTCTGTAATTCCGTGTAAAATAAACGCTGACTTTGCTGAAGCCTGATATTAATTTCTGCTGAAACATGTTTACACAGAATGACGACTGGTTTGTCAGAGTTTAAATGGAAAAGGAAAAAAATCTATCAGATAAACAAACACTAATAAACCTCTAATGAGTAATAATGTAAATCAGATACATGAAACTGTCCTGACACTTACAGATAAGAGATCAGCTGATTTCATGTTGGCAGTTTTTAGTTTTAGTGTAACTTTAAAATCAGTAAGTGGTGTAACAGCTTGACTGATAAGTTCTGAGCCCAGCACAGAAAGCTCTGAGAGGTGTTGCAGTTATTTATGTTAAACATGACCTCCTTCCAACTCAGCATATTTTTGTGATTTCTATCACGGCTTCACCTTTTATCAGAAAAACATCCTCAGCTGATATGGCATCATAGGAGGCCAAAGCCCAAAGCCACCTGAACAGAAGAGATGGAACTGAGGTGCATCGTGGATCGTAGCCAGCAGCAACATAATGCTGTACAATGCTTTTATTCTTCAACCTGGAAGTTATAATTTAGAGTGACTGATCAAAACATCTGAGGAATGAGGACAAAATATGGGATTTTCCTCATCAGAGCTGAAAACCTTTCTGTCTTGACTAAATCTGAGGGTTTTATATCTGCACTCATCACTTTGAAACAGAATTTTATGCTTTTAAACTTTTTATCTTTATAAACCATTTTATTGATTGTATTTTTTTCTTTCCTCATAATTTTAAGTCTTTTTATGTCTGAAGCACTCTGAATGCTCTTTGCGTGTGAGTGCTGCTGCACAAACGGTATTAGGTGTCGCGCTCAAAACTTATCAATCAACCCCCGCCGTCTCAGAAACTCACCGGTCGTGGTGAAGATGCCCACTGCCAGGCTGATCTTCCTGTCGCCCAGCAGCGCCATGTCTGCGTGGGCCGCCTGCGTCCTGCTCTCATCCTTCTTGGACCTGATGGAAGCCCAGATGCCGATTCCGAGGACCAGCAGGTAGAAGATGATGGTGGCCACCAGCCCCGGGACGTTCAGCGCCATCTTACCGGCAGCGGAGGATCCGGACGTCACGCAGCCGGTACTGCTTGTTCAGCAGGATGCTTGGGGCGCAGGGCGTGGCTCAGAGCCGCAGCCTGCAGGAGTGTCAGGCTGCAACCTGCCTCAAGTATTCATACAGGTTTCCGGTTCCAACTGGTATCAGACACCAGTAACAAAAAAAAAAAAAAAAAANAAAAAACACACACCACCACAAAACACACACACAAAACACACCAGCACAAAACACACACACACAAAACACAAAAACTCACACCCCCACAAAACAAACCAAACAGTCCCACAGGTAAAAAGCTACAAAACATCTTCATGTTTCCCAGAAACGACTTTAAACGCAGCACTTTGACTTAAAGTGACAAACCTGCGCAGGTTCTGTTTCATTAACTAATTAATTAATATTCCATCATTTGATTATATGAAATTCTCTTTATTTGCTGCGTTTCTTTAAGAAATGCAGAATCTTTAAGCTTTGTTAATAACTGCGGCACATTTGCGGTTATTCAAGTTATTATTAATGTCTGATAAACAGAATTAATCCATGTAAACTTTTACAGTTATTGTCTCTAAATGTATTATTTGATCTATGTTTTAGTTGTTTCCTTTGGTTTCTTATGATTTGTTTTACTGATACCTAATTAGTCTTGTTAATATTGGTGTAGTTCTTTGGTTCCTCACAGGAAGAAAGAAGTTTCCAGCGGCTTACATCTTTGTGTTGCAAATAATATCTTTTATTTTCGTAAATCTCGTGACGAGCAGACACAAAGTCCCACATACTGATATTTCAGTTCAAAAGAAAAAAGACGTTATCACTTGATCTGTCCATACTGAATTACATACTGAGTTACTGCTGCTTGCGGTTGAAAACCTGTTTACTTACCTGCAGGAACACCTGATGAAGCCCCGCCTCCTATTCTTAGAACCTCCGACCTGTGTGCAGTGACCGGTATGCGCAGCAGGGGATAGTTATTTAATTTAGGTCATTACTGACAGAGTAAACAAGCATGCAGTGTAAATAATCAATTAGATAACGTGAAATACAAATAATAATAATCATCATCATAGTCACATCAAAATGATCGATCTAATCTTCAGGCTCCAACAATTGGGCTTAAAGGACCATACCCCCCATTTTACATGTCTGAGCCTAATATATTCCATTATTTTCATACTCATAAAGTTACTGACAATCATTTCCCAAAGCATACTACTGGAACTGTGAATTAAAAATGTTTTTCCTACCTTCCAGACCTCCATTGGTTTCAGTTCATTCTGCTATTAAAATCAACTTGTTGATACTGTAAACGTTCTTGGGATAGGTAATCCATCATCACCAACAAGACGTGTATTCAGGTTTTTTTTTTAAGAGGTTATTTAATTTTAGCATTTAAGCTCAATAAATAGCACAGAGTGATCTGAAAATGCTTCCTGTTACCACTTCTTCACTACAGCACTTGAATGCACCACTATGAAGCATGTTCAGATCACTCTGCACTTATTGCGCTTAAATGCTAAAATTACATAACTTCTAAAAAAAACCTGAATACACGTCTTGTTGGTGATGATGGATTACCTATCCCAAGAACGTTTATAGTATCAACAAGTTGATTTTAATAGCAGAATGAACTGAAACCAATGGAGGTCTGGAAGGTAGGAAAAACATTTTTAATACACCGTTCCAGTAGTATGCTTTGGGAAATGATTGTCAATAACGTAACACGTATGAAAATCAAATATATTAGGCTCAAACATGCAAAATGGCTGGTATGGTTTTTAAATATGGTCCTTTAATCTCTGTTCTCTCCTCCATGAGTGAGCATTGAACCAAACACCAAATTCAGTGCAGCATCATTTAAAAGCATTTTGTGGAACAGCAGCTCATAACGATCCTTTCTAAAGACGAAGTTTTTTTTTTTTTTTTTTTTTTTTTTTTGCAGAAAGAAGCTGCAAACAGGATGTGACTTATAATTCATCCAACATAAAAACTGAATTTTGGTGATCGTCTACTTAGATAACTCAGCATTGATCAGCCTAAATGTAACTTGGATCAGCTTTGAGCTCCTGTCTGATAATACGCTGAATTCCTCAGTTTGTACCTGGAGGCGGTTTCTTGTCGTGAAAAGCAAAACCGGTTTTAGAAGGACATTTGAATCCAGAAGAAAGCAAGCTACACAAAGCTGCTGCGTGTTGATCTGAGCCTCATAATCTCTCCAAGCTGATCCAGTTCTTCCTTTATTAATATAAGTGTACATGTAGTCAGTATTGTTATTGACTTTTGTATAAAACTGTGGATTCATAAGTTTTGTTTGGAAGTTATGAGCTAAATGTTATTGAGTATTTTGCGTGTTGTTATGGAAAACTGTGTATCTTCATCAGTACCGAAACATGTCCACAAGATGTCAGTGTTGCGCTTCCAAAGTCAGCCTTCTAGGATTCAGAGTCTCGCGAGAGTTGAGCAGTCAGTGAGATCAATATGGACACTGGGAGTTACGAAGCGCAATGACCACTGAGTTATTAGTTTATTACAGAAATAAAATTTACTAAAGATGTGGCAGCAGAAAATCTCAGGGTTTGTCTGAGTCCACTTCATACATCCACATTCTACATAATATTAATCTCTATATAAAAGATCCACAAATAGTGGCCTGTGGGCCAAATTCTGCCCGCAAACAACACATTTTTGGTCCCCAGACAAGTTCTGAGATGTTCCTTTAATAACATCACATTAATAAAATTAATGTTTTGTTGTCTATTATAAATGCACATAGTCGCCATCTACTGGAGGTTTAGGCTAACTGCAGCTTGAGTTTAGTGCCTTAATGACACCTGCTGGAAAAATCATTTAAAAAATATAACATGAATTAAATACGAAAATTATAAAGTGTATATTAATTTAGTCAATTTTTAACAAATTTCTTCCACACAATTGTTTTTCTCTATTTCTCTTCTCTTCTCTTCTCTTCTCTTCTCCGTTGATTTACAGACAGTCTTGATAAACAGGTAAATGNTTCTCTTCTCTTCTCTTCTCTTCTCTTCTCCGTTGATTTACAGACAGTCTTGATAAACAGGTAAATGTTTTTTTTCCACAGCAGGAATTCATCACATCTTTATTCTCTCCTTATTTTTCATCTAAACGTGATTCAGTCTTTGATTTTTTTCTTCCTCTCTGGTCTCGTCCTCCAGCCTCCTCCCTCCTTCTTCACCCCTGTTGACTGTCTCAGGTCCAAGACTCAGCGGCAACAGTTCCAGGTCCTTGGAGCTGCTGGTGCTGGAGGCTCTGGCGATCCTGGTGAGTGTGTGTTCGTACGGCGAGGGCAGGTAGACCATGAGGAAGACGCCGTCCGTCACGTCCTGCTTGGAGCTGCAGCTGGCGAGCTGCTGCCGCCTCCTGCTGCTGCGCCGGAGAGACGACAGCAGCTCGCAGTTCCTCTCCGGGTCCTGCAGCTCATCCAGATCAACGATCACGTTGGCCAAATCCAGCTTACCGTCCAGGCAAAAGCCTCTCCTACGGCGCCAGATCAGGAGGATGAGGACGGTAAGGAAGAGGAGGAGGAAGGAGACAACTGCGATGATGGCGATGGATCCTGTGCTGAATATGACCTCGCTGCTCTTCTGTCCCTAAAATTAGAAAATGAAAGATCAACAAACATTTGCAAGCGTGGAAGAATTTTCTGACAGGAAGTCTGTGATCTGCCTGATCCTGTCCTGTTTCCAGATCCTGAAACTCTTCCAGAAAATTCCTGAAACAACGTGATTTATATAGAAAACAGGCTGAATAATCTCACAGCAATGGCAGATTTTTTTTCCACGTGGTATGAAAAAAATTCAATTTCAGGAATGACGTTTAGAGATTTTCTTTCACATTGGTCTGATTCTTGAAATAAAAAAATGACAATAATCAAATCAAAACAGGAAATGAATAAAGTCTTATAATCCAGTTTTAAGATGATTTAAGGTTATTATTTTTTATAAGGAAAATAATGATAGCTTTTATTAGATCTGGATAAACTCACCAGTCTGTCAGTGGAAGGCAGAGCTGAGGGTCCAAACGCCCGGTCCAGAGAGTCCCGACCCGCCGAGCCAAACTTCATCCAGCTGCTGTCCGGCAGAGACCTCATGGTGGACGGATGGAGGGACCAAATCCCAGCCGGAGCCAGACGGGGCCACGGCGGAGCGGAGAGTCCACAGAGGAGGATGAGGATGGACAGCTGGAGAGGAAGGAGATCCGCTGACAGCGACTGAGGCAGAGCTGAAAGAATCGACTGAAATACTCAGCGTGAGGGGAGGAGAGACGGAAAGGAGGACAGCAGACCAGACCAGAGACGTCACCGTCCTGATGCAGGATCTACTGACGGACTGCTGTGTGTGTGTGTGTGTGTGTGTGTGAGAGAGAAAGAGAGAGAGAAGCTAAAAGACACTAACAAATGTTATTTCTGTCCTTTGCCTGCGCTTGTTAATAAAGTTATTTTGAATCAGGACTTGTGTTGCATTCATTGTAAACTCGGACCTCAGAATTTCTCACTTCTGACCGGGAAAAGTAAAAATAAAGTCACTCCAACTCAGAACTCCGACTTCCCAACTCCAAGTTCAGGACTGACGTCATTTCATCATGGCTACTCACACCACAAATAGTCATTTCTCTATTTATAAATGAACGTTTAGAAACATTTTCTTTAAACCAATCAGCATAAAGACACAGTAAGACGTTAAAGATAAAACACTAGCGATGCACTCGCAGTTTTAAAATGGTAAAAGCCTCAGAAATGTTGTAGCTTCTTTTGTTCCAACAGAAAAATAACAGCAGATTGAAATTTGTGATGCGGAAACTTTTTGTTAGCATTGACTTCATATTGCAACGTATGAGCAGTGTTAGCTTAGCCGCTACGCTAACTTAAGTTGAGTTCTTGGCTTGTGGTGGATTTGGATTCAGGGAGTATTTAAGTTTAGCGTCATAGAGGCTAATTAGTGTAACCTGTCAAAGATCTTATGACATCATCAGTCATTTTATTTGATGATATTATTTTTTATACATGACTGAAGACTAGAAGGTCAAGTTAGTTTGAGTTATTATTTACAAGCTGAAATATGACTTTTACGGAAGAGAATGGGGCCGGCCCGTGGCGTAGGCGAACTAAGCGGTTGCCTAGGACCCCGCGGCCGCTAGGGGGCGCCACACCAAGAGTGAAACTAAAGTGAACTTTCATTAGCGGTAAATAAGTTCAGGAGCTGCAGAGATGTAACTAAATCTATGCACTAACTTTGTGAGCTACATTACCTGATAGAAGCGGGAACGTATATATAGAGCTCAATGTGCTTAGACAATTCACTAAAGGTGTGTTATAAGACACACCTGTATTCAGCACAGAACTAATATAACATGGAATTTATGCATATTATGGTTTGACATGACGTTTTAGTTCAGATGAGGCTCATAGAGATGTTTATGGAGTGGGTTGGGGGAATTGTGGGATGTCAGATTAATACTGTAGAGTGGGAGGTAAAGGGTAGCCACGCCCCTTTTGTACATTATTAGAAATTACTATAGTAGTTTGAAATGTGTTTAATTTGCATTTTAATTTTGGCTGTTGAGGAGAGTGAAATAAGATTAAACATGACAAATAATATTTAGTAATCCACAGATATTCATGTTTTTATTATCTATCTATCTATCTATCTATCTATCTATCTATCTATCTATTTTAATTTAGTTTTAATTTAGCTTAACAGCATTCACACTGAAAATACCATCTCTCCTGCCCCTGGACGGGGGCCCCCAGCAAATAACTTGCCTAGGGCCCCAGAAAGGCTAGGGCCGGNAAAAAAAAAAAAAAAAAAATCACACATCTTCTCAGCAGCGCTGATAATGTAAAGCACAAAGAGAAGACGAAGGTCCTTTAAAGCGTTTTATTGTTACAGAGCAGAAACGGCTGCAGAAGCGTTTTAAAACAAACAGACGTGAAATAAAGACGCATGCTTCATATCAAAAGAAGAAAAACTACACGCTTATCATCACAGTCACATTAGCCAACAGCTGACACGCTGACCTCTGAGGAGCGGCACGTTATAATGTCAAACAGCTTACAAGGGTTGATTGATAAGTTCTGAGCCAAGCACAGAACTCAGCATAATTTCCTTCCAACTCAACATTTTTCTGCCAAAAATGCTGGAGGAGTTTCAATCCAAGAAGTCCTCACCAGCGGACATGACATCATCACCTGTGACCAATCAGCTTCCAGCTAAAGTCCTTAATGTTTATCAAGCGGTGAAAGTCTGAGGGGACAAATCAGGTGAGAATGGTGATTTCTAAAAGACTTCTACAAAATTCCTAAAATTTGATTTATATTGGAAACAGGCTGAAAAACTGACCAATCAGATCAGATCTTTTTGTTTTTAAGAAATTACGACATTTTGGACTCAACTATATGAATAAAAGTGTTCTGTTAAGATGGAGAAAGTTTGATTTTATTTCAAAATATTTTATAGGAGAAACTTGCCTTTTAAGGACCATACCGGTGGTTTTACATGTGTGAGCCTAATAAATAATGCCCACATACACATTACATTACTGATAATTATTTTCCAAAACATACTACTGGAAGACAGATATTAGAATTGTTTTTTCTACCTTCAGACTGCCATTGGTCTCTGTTGATTCCAGTACACGATTAAAATCAACGTGTAAAGATTTGAACCGTGCTTGAGATAAATAATTCATCACAATGAATAAGACGTCTATTAAATATTAAATATTATTAAATATTTTGTTGAAGTTAGTTAATTTAGCTGAATCCAACACGGAGAAGAGAATATAGTACAAGGAGATGAATGCTTTTACTGAAATATTAAAATGACCGTGTCTTCTACATTCAGACATTCGTGTTATCAGGCGAAACACTGAATTTGAAGGTGAACATCTGACTTTCAAAGGGCAAAATAACACAAAAATGAAAAAATAGTTTTATGTTTTCAAAAATAGTTGTTGATGTAAAGTGTATGTAGTTTTTATTTATACGGTTTAAACATGTAAAATCATCGGTTTGGTCCTTGAACTAGTTTGCTTTCTTCAGCTTGTTGTTGCAGCACGTTGTCATCCTGCCGTCAACACTTCCTGTTCTACAAACCGTGTCACATATGTAGGTCATAGATAATGACTTTCGTCTCGTGTTGATGCTGCTTTACTCTCAGACACTTAACCACCCAGCAAATAAAAAAAATAAAGTTATTAATCCAGCAAAGGGCACCGAGAGCTAAGGGATGGATTTTGTATTTTATTTAAATTCACGCTGGATGTTTTATGTTCTTGTAAATCTGAGCTTTGTCAAAGCGAGCAGCAGGTCTCTCAATCTGCTCAAAGAACCCGCCAACCAATAATCCTCAACCTCAAGAACGAACTGTAGATGATTTTACTGTAAATTAATATGAGAAACAATTATCCACAGCACGAAGACTGAATAAAAGGCGGAGCTCCTGGGACGGATCAGAGCTCAGAATCAAACCGATTTCTGCAATATCAAAAAATCTGCACTCATCTTCAGTTTGGATTATTCATCTTCTCAATCCCAGGAGCATCAAATCTGCTTAGATCTGATCTTGGGCGTCACCATGAACACAATCACGACTTTCGCTCTTCAATCCCGTCTTAGTCTCAGCTGGACTAAATGTGAGACGCACAAAATGCAGACAAAAGCCTGGAATGTCAGATTTATCTCATCTTTGGATGTCAGCATCACAAATATCCCGTATATCAAAACCACACAAATCCAAAAAGCTGAAGGCATCTTAATAATCATGAATCATGAACAGGTTGAATGAAAGCAGGAAAAGACAGAGCAAAAAAAAAAAAAAAANAAAAAGAGGAATGTTGCATGTCACTGACATAAGTCGATCGCTTTTTTTAGTCGTCATGGATTTAACACCAAATAAATCCTTCACTTTGCTGCTGATCACACTGATGGACATCAACATCTGTCCGCTGGCCGTCAAACAGAGAGAATGAGGACAGAGTGGAGACGGACGGGTCAGGGACGCTGGGACAGAACACCAGACTGCAGACACGGGAAGCACAGACACTAATTCCGTGTGTCATACATCAGAAGTCAGAAAGTTTTTTTCTCGTAGGACAGAATGTGAAGGATGGAGCAGGAATCACATGCAGACGTTTTTCCCCAGAACACGCCATGAAACTTCATGCTAAAATGTGCTAAAATTGTTATAGTGCTAATACTAACATGTTAAAAGACGCACAAGTTAGAGCATGACCTAAAATGTACTGAAACACATGACAAATAAAACTTAACAAAAACTACATCAAGTGGAAATGTATGGAAAAACATACGTATGTTTAAAAAAAAGCACAATATGTCCCCTTTAAAATGTAACAAAAAATTGCCAAAACTGTTAGTTTCTAACAGATATGGTACGTTTTGCTTGTCTGATCTGCTTTTATCTGACTATAAAGATAAAGACAGAAATCTGTCTGTGGCACCGACATGTCTAGAACCCGACACCGTATGAAGCTGAAATTCAGCAGTTTCATTGCTCAGGATCCAAAGACGTGCAGCGTCACATGTGAAGTTGCTTGGATGAGCAGTTCTCAAACTGAGCTGTGCCGGTAAAAAGTAGTCCACGTGGCAGGATACGCTCTGGGCGTGGCACATTACGCTCCGCTACACAAGCACTGCAAATAAAGCTAGCTCACGAGGACGTGCAGAAGTAAATGATGGCAGGCTGACGTACACACCATGAAGTCCAGCCCGGTCTGAACAGACGTGTTTTGAACGGCGTTGCACTAGTTAAAGCTAAAGCTGCTTCATTTTGGCGTCTCGTCCTGCGGTGGCGTTTAAAGACAGTTAGCAGGAACTTCATAACTTTGGTAGACATGCTGTTTTTATTTAATACTGATGGTATGGAGTGAGATATAGATATAAGTTACCAGATACAAGTTACTGTTGAGAGTTGTTAAAGGAGCATTCTGGTGATTTTGCATAAATGGGGTTTGCATAAATGGGACATTTAGCGCCTTTTCACCCGTTAGCGTGCATCCCAGATTTGGTAACTATGCAAACGTGGACGTCTCAAAAGAAACGGAACAGAATTCATAAATACAAACATCTGTACGACCCGTCAATGAAAGATCATCCAGTCAGATGACAGAATTCCTTGGACAACAAAATCTTGAAAAAGAAGAGACTGCACCAGAAAAAGTGAAGATTTTTGAGATAATGTTAAGGTTTTCTTATTGTTGCAGTTGGATGGTTTTTTTTTTTTTTTTNTTGGTTTTTTTTTTTTTTTTGTTTGTCCAATTTTGTCATATGATTTCTTTAGTTTGTATTAGTAATTGTAGAAATGTCTAAAAAAAATAAAAAATAAAAACAGAAAGTGTTTTTCTTTCTTCTTCTTTCTTCTATGATACTATGTGAGTATGTGGTACTAAGTGTGAGTTTTTGTTACGCTGCCCCCTACAGGTTGGAATAATATCAGTTTCCCGAGAGAAGAAAATGAAAGTATAAAAGCTCCATGTCTGCTCATCGTGTTATCATGTTTCTGCGTCAGTTCATGCATGTCCGTGTGTGAATCATGTCAGCCTTTATACCTCCACCTCTAATAAAACTGCTGCTGGTGGAAAACTTTCTTCCAAACACCATCAGACGGTTTAATCCAAAACTCCACAAAGCATCAAAAATCCTGCATTCAACCCAATCAAACCCCAAACTGAGTGCTGCTGCTCTCACCAGCATCACCGCTCAAATCTCCAGGCTTCTCTTTAAGACTGCAATAAAAAAGCAAAATATATATACATATATTTCCAAAATAAATCTGTACCCCATATATGAGACATGAACGATTTTAAATAATAATTTACATAAACACATCTTACATCAACAGCACATAAAGAGCAGAGATAACGTGTGTTTTAGCAGAGGCCAACATTAACACACACACACACACACACACACACACACAGCTTTCTATGGGATTTGGGTGAAAGGAAACGTTTGATTGTTGCGTTTCGGTAAAACGTTGATTCCAGAAGGTTCCAATAAGAATGACACACATCCAACTGGAAGTGAATCAGTAAATAAAGACTCCACAGTTTTCAGCAACATTCAAATACAATCAAACCAGCGGCTCAAAGATTCCATCAAACTTCTTCTTCTTCTACTCTTATAATGACGACACATCTGCACTGGCCTGATTTCTGATGGTTTCCTGTCAGAGACGTAATCAGTCATTCTGCATTTTAAATTTAAGCTGCTTTGGGATTCAGAAATCTGCTCGTTTCTTATGTTTAGGCAGCATCTTTGGTGGGAAACATATTTTTCTGCTAAGCCACGCCCACTCTCACCGCTCAGGCTTTCTTCAGATTCTTCATTTTCATTACACTATGATGTGTTTGTTATCAATTTTGACAAAACTAATGTAAAAAACTGGTCATCATGATGCGTCGTGTCACAATAAGCTTCCACAAACATATTTATGCAGCGTGTCTTTTTGTGTCTCTGCTGAAACTAAACGTGAATAAAGTGAATCCATGAAGAAGAAGCTGCAGAAATGGCACATTCAGTCAAATCCTTTCCACAATCCTTCGTAGACCAATGAAAACCTTTTGTTCTTCACACTGTCATCAGCCAATCAAATCATCCATCACAATGTCACAAAGAAAAAGCCCCGTCAGCCAATCACAACAGCAGCAGTCCATGTGATCACATCTCAACCAATCAAATCACATCATCTGTCATTCCACTGTCGTCGACTATCTCAGTCAGCCAATTACATTTCTTCCTCTGCATTGCTTCATCAGCCAATCAGGCCCTTTGCCAGGCTGCCGAGCTGTAACGCCATTACGCGACGCCATCAAATTAAATTGACTAACCATGCCCGCCATCCCTTCAGCCGCCACCACAACATCACACGATGATGTCGTACAGTCTGCCAACGCGGCCCAGCCACTCACACAGTGCCTGCCGCACACGCGTGTCGGTCACGTGACAGGAGAGCTGGCTGAGGCACGGGTAGAGTGCCGGCTGCAGAGCCAGGAAGGCGGAATCAGACAGGAGGAGGACCTGATTGAGGAGAGTCAACACCATGTTGGTCCAAGCCTGAAAAATAGAAGAGGAGAAGATTTTGACTACACAACTACAAGTACATATTGTGTTGTAGTGTGGTGTTGTATTGTGTTGTGTATTGTAGTGTATTTGGCTGTATTATACTGTACTGTAGTGTGGTGTATTGTGTTGTATTTACTGTTGTGTATTGTGTATTGTGTTGTATTTACTGTTGTGTATTGTGTTGTATTGTAGTGAATTGCACTGTACTATGTTGTTCTGTGGTGTAATATTTTATTGTAATGTATTGTTTTGTATTGTGTTTCATATTACTGTATTGTATTCAAATATTTTATTGTATTTATTTTATTTAATGTTTTATTTTATTGTAATGTAAAGTTGTATATTACTGTATTCTATTGTGTTATATTGTATTCTATTGTGTTGTATTGTATTGCACTGTATTGTGTTGTATCGTGTACTATTGTGTAGTATTGTGTTGCATTGTCTTATATCATGTTGCACTGTATTATGTATATTGTACTGTATTGTGTTATACCATGTAGTATTGTGTTATATTGTACTATATCGTGTTGTATTGTATTATATTGTGTTGTATTGTAGTATATCATGTTGTATTGTATTATATCATGTTGTATTATATTGTGTTGCATTGTATTATATCGTGTTGTATTGTATTATATTGTGTTGTATTGTATTATATCATGTTGTACTGTATTATATTGTGTTGTATTGTATTATATCGTGTTGTATTGTATTATATCATGTTGTATTATATCATGTTGCAGTGTATTATATCGTGTTGTATTGTATTATATTGTGTTGTACTGTATTATATCATGTTGTATTGTGTTGTATTGTATTATATCGTGTTGTATTATATCATGTTGTATTGTATTATATCGTGTTGTATTGTAGTATATCATGTTGTATTGTATTATATCATGTTGTATTATATTGTGTTGCATTGTATTATATCGTGTTGTATTGTATTATATTGTGTTGTATTATATCGTGTTGCATTGTATTATATCATGTTGTATTGTATTATATCGTGTTGTATTGTATTATATCGTGTTGTATTGTAGTATATCATGTTGTATTGTATTATATCATGTTGTATTGTATTATATTGTGTTGTATTGTATTATATCATGTTGTATTGTAGTATATCGTGTTGTATTGTATTATATCGTGTAGTATTGTATTATATTGTGTTGCATTGTATTATATCGTGTTGTATTGTATTATATTGTGTTGTATTGTATTATATCATGTTGTATTGTATTATATTGTGTTGTACTGTATTATATCGTGTTGTATTGTATTATATTGTGTTGTATTGTATTATATCGTGTTGTATTGTAGTATATCATGTTGCATTGTATTATATTGTGTTGTATTATATTGTGTTGTATTGTATTATATCGTGTTGTATTGTAGTATATCGTGTTGTATTGTATTATATCGTGTAGTATTGTATTATATTGTGTTGTATTGTATTATATCGTGTTGTATTGTATTATATCGTGTAGTATCATAGTTTATGGTCTGTACCTGTATCTGAGCCTCAGCGTCCCTCAGGGAGATGCTGTGGGAGCTGATGGTGGATCCAGACCGCGGCCGCTTCTCCTGCCGCAGGATTTCAGGTCCTGCGCTGACTGAGTGTCTCAGCAGGGGCCCCTGATGGTCCACCAGCTGCTGAGGCCTCTGAGGGGGCCGCTGAGGCTCCACGGGGCCCCTCCTGTCCCCCAGGCCCCCTCCTGAGGCTGCCCGGCCCTGCTCCTTCATGAAGAGGTNCGGGGCCCCTCCTGTCCCCCAGGCCCCCTCCTGAGGCTGCCCGGCCCTGCTCCTTCATGAAGAGGTTAACATGGCTCTGCTGCGGCTGCTGCTGCTGCTGCTGCTTCCTGCGTTTGTACTCCATCATCAGCTTGCTGATGGTTTTGTCCGTGGCAATGGTGTACAGTTTGTTTCCTGCATTTTCCCACCATTCCTTCCTCCTTCCCCCTGCTGCAGCACCTCCAGGTGCTCCTCCTCCTCCAACTCCAGAGTCCCTCCTCTCGCCTCCAGTCCGAAAGTGGTGGGGCAGGCTGCCCGTGCAACTGCCGGGAAAGATTAAATGGTTAATTTAAAAATTAAAAAAAAACCAAAAAAANTGCCCGTGCAACTGCCGGGAAAGATTAAATGGTTAATTTAAAAATTTAAAAAAAACCAAAAAAAAAAATCCCAAACAACTGAAGTTCCTGAAAAGTTTGAACCCATTTGAGTCTGAATTTTGTCAGACGTTGCTGTAGTTTTTGCATAAAGTTAGATAATTATTTAAGTCATATGAGTTTATCAAAATGAACTCTGTTTCATGTTGCATTAAGGAGTTTTAATACTACCAAGAAAATCTGTAACTTTAAAGTATGAAATGAGTAAAATTATGCTGCGTTTGTTGTACCTCAGAACTGGGAAGTTGGAAATTTCGAGCGTTCAAGCTAAACAAAGTGGGAGACAACATGGACGCCACGATGAAACCTTTTGATTTGTTTGCTCTGTCAGACCAAAACAAGCTGCGGTTTAACATTTATGAGCTATTTAGTTTTTCAAAGCTGCTGCTGTATAATAGTGTTTTATTTTTAACGTGTTACCGTATCTGCATGCTGACTGATAAAGTTCATTTATAAACTCAGAAATGACTGTTTATGGTGTGAGCGGCCATACTGAAATGAGAGTGGGAGTTTTGACTTTTCCTGCTCAGAAGTCGAAAATTCTGAGTTTACAACAAACGCAGCATCAGACCTGAATCCTGGGCTCGGTGTGGATGTCTCTCCCGGTGATGCTGCGCTCATCTCCACCGTCTGATACCTGAACCCCCCTTCTTCTGAGGGCGTCCCCCTCGTTGAAGGCCCACCCACAGACGTCGGCGTAGACGTCTCTGACTGGAAGAGAGGAAGGAAGAAGACGTGATCTCCTCCTCCTCCTCCTCTCAGTAGCGACATCTCCTCCAGTGTGCTCTCCAGGTCCAGGTGCATCTGGATGTAGCTGTTGCAGAGATCCATGCACAGCTTGTAGAGGCGTTTGACTAGCCACGCCCAGTCAGCGCCGCCCAGCGGCTGCACGCTGAGCGACGGGATCGGAGCTCNGTTTGACTAGCCACGCCCAGTCAGCGCCGCCCAGCGGCTGCACGCTGAGCGACGGGATCGGAGCTCGCCACTGGTGCCGCTTATCCCGACCGCGAGGGGGGCTGACCTGTCAGAGGAACGGAGAGAGTAAGACCCAGCTTTCTTATGCAATGCTTGATTGAAAAGTTCTGAGCCTTATCAGCGGAAGAACAAAGTCAAACATTTTGCTTTTATTTTTTCAACATAATTTCCTCCCAACTTGGCAGATGTCGGCCAAAGAGGTGAAGGGATTTTATCCAAATACACAGAATGATACAGGCGTGGAATACTTCAGAAACAAGGAGCAAAAGTTTATAAATAAATCTGACCCAAAGTTGATGTTAAATCCACCATGAACTAATCACAATCAGCAATGAAAAGAAACAAAACCCCATTAACATTATTACTACTATATTATATTCTTATTTTAACTGTAAAAGGAAGCTCTTTGTGTGTGTGTGTGTGTGTGTGTGTGTGCGCACACGTGCCACCTGTGCTGTTTCTTCAAAGATGTCTTCATCCTCTGAGGAAACAGATCCTGGGTGGGAGGAGTCTGAACTGCCCTCCTCTTCCTCATAGAGAATCCTCTTCACCTAAAACAAATAAAGTTGATAATATTAAAAACCGGGCCCACTGAAAAAGNCCCCCCGTGTGTGTGTATGCATGTGCGTGTCTGACCTGCTGTGCGGTCATGCCATCAGCCTGGCTCAGCGTCGCACACAGCAGAGCCTGGAAGTACAGGTTAAAGCTCATGGCAGATTGCCGGTAAAGGTTTGCAGCTCCACAAACACCCGACACCTTCATCAGCAGGTACTTCAGACCCGGGCGGGTGTCAAAGTCCCGAGCCGTCCTGCAGGAAAAAATTCAGCTGATTAGCACTTGTGAAACATGTGAAACAATAAATAATCTGTCAAGCAGGACCGCACATTAAACGAGGATACTGGTGAGTTTTTATGTTTCACAAATCTGAGTTTTCCTGTTATTTTGCCAAATCCCCTAGTTTTTCCAAAATCAAATGTTCAGGTAAAACACTCGCCCTAAAATTCAACATTTCACCTGCTAACACATATGTCTGTTATTTTTAATTTCTCAGTAAAAGTCGTTTTCTCCTGGGACTATATTCCCTGGCAGAGACGTACATTTTCTTCCTTCCAGCTCTGTGTTTGATCAGTTAAATTTAGTAACTTCAACAAAAAATAACAATGCCGTTTGGTCGCTGTGATGAATTATGCATCTCAATCACGTTTCAAGTCTCTCCAAGTTGATTTTTATAGCTTTCTGGAATGAACTGAAACCAATGGCTGTCGGCAAGGTAGGAAAAATAATTCTAATATTTGCTGCTCCAGTAGCATGTTTAGGAAATTGTTGACAGTAATGTAACGAATATGCAGGTTATTTCTTGAGCTCAAACCTGGAAAATCACCAGTATGCTCCTTTAAACTATCTTTTTTAAATTTTTGGGATTATTATTAAATGGCTTCCTTTGCTGGAATATCGCTCTTGAAAGGAATTATGATCAGGAACGCTGAACGTCCTTATACTAGTCACAAAAATACACAACAGCATCGTCTGCATACAGCATCATCCTGCATTAACCTGTAGGAGTCCAGCAGCAGGTCCAGTATTATGGCTAAGTTAGTCATGGAGATGTAGCGCAAGAAACCCGCTGTAGGCCGGCCGGGGTCAGAGGTCACCGGTGTGACCCTTTCTTGACCTTCAGGCTGCTTGATGAACTCCTCCAGCAGGATGTCGTAGAGGTTTTGCAGCAGGACCTGATGGGACAGCAGGCTGACCACGATGGTCCGGAACGGGATCCTGCAGGGTCAGAACCAGATCGTCAGGATCCATCAAGTCACTTACATTTTGTCTGTGAATTAATGTTCAACTTTTGGTGAAAACAGCATTGAAGCTCTTCTGATGATGATTCTGAGACAGATTTTTACAGCACAGCAACTTTGTCAGGAGATCAGGAACTTCCTTAAATTCGCACCAAGAACCACATCTACTCCATAGATATGATAATAATACTCTGACACACATTTCTACTCCACATCATGCAGTTCTATAGGTGGATATGTTAGTTAATTTGAAGATTATACAGACTCGAGCCTGGCTGATACAGACTCGAGCCGATATTATTATCGCTATCAAAGATAAATCAGTATCGGTGTATGTTTTAGCAGGTACACATAAAGAAAATCAGCATGAACATGTCATTTATTTGTCGTAATTCAAGTTCAATTTTATTATATTTCTTTTTTAAGTATAATTATAAATTGAATAATTTAATTTATAGCAAATTTCTGAATTTTACTGTTTAAAATTTACACATATTTATTTTTTATTACTGTCACCTTTGATTAGAAATATAGCTGTTTAATTATAAAATATTTTGTCCAGGTGCTGCAACCATATTTAAGATACTTGTTTACATAAAAAAACTAATATCAATCAATATGTCATCATATTTTTTTAGTTTATGAAATATAAATATCGGCCTCATAAATCCAGTATTGATCGGGCTTTGATACAGGCTAATATTAGTATTTATCACATTAACACAGAAAACAAGCCTTACCCAATTTTCCTGTTAGCAGAGCAGCACAAAGACAAAGAAAGACAAGATCATTTAGCTGAACTTTTCCAGAAAAAACACAATTAATTTTCAGATTCTTCAGGTTTTTTTCTCATGAATAAATAAAACCAAATGATTTGTTCTCCACATAAAACAATTTCTACAGACCAGGATGCCTGATGAAACCTTCATGGTTCATTTTTGTTTAAACATGAGGAGATTTCTGACTTTCTACAGTAAATCTGGATTATTCACCAAAATTAAATCTCACCTTGAACATTACTGAACATGACTTCTAAATTACTCTATTATTAAAACACCCGGTATCTTTGGAGGTTTAGAGGAATTAGCATAAATGTTCAGCTGATGTAGCTTGGTTTGAGTTTGTTGTTAGAAAATGAATGTCAGTAAATTCTCATCACGTGCAGAAAAAACATGCCTGTGCATTCGTGTGTGTGTGTGTGTGTGTGTTGCTGACCGTTTCTGTGTGTGTCCGTTGGACTGCTGGTCGGACGGCAGCTCGATGATGAGCATGCAGGACTGAGCGTGCTCAAAGCCCTCCTTGTTGTTGGGGGTCTTTGGAGAGCATTGGGTGTCCAGCATAAAGACCTGGGAATTACAAAAACAATAGTAATACTAAGTTGTTTTTTTTTTTATTTTCAACAATATGTTTATTGGTTCTGAACAGCAACAGACATACAGCTTTGGATCATTTTTTCCTATGAAAGGATGACAAAAACCAAAAAAAACAAAAAAAAAACAAAAAAAAAGGCTGTACAGACATGCACTTAAACGTNAAAAACCAAAAAAAACAAAAAAAAAACAAAAAAAAAGGCTGTACAGACATGCACTTAAACGTTGATAAACCTGAAATATTAAATATGAAATTTTTCTTCTATTATGACAAATGCAGTCCTTATTTTATGAAACAAAAATATTTAAAAATTGCAATAAATAGTAGAAAACAAATACAAAAGTACAATTCAAAGCATTTTTAGATTCCTTTGGCCTTTTCAGAAAGTGTCTCAGAGCTCAGAGTCTGCACGTTTTAGGCCCTGTCCACACTAATATGGATATTTTACAAAAGGCATATTTTCCTGTGTTTTAGCCTCTCATCAATACGAAAACGGCGTTTTAGGTGCTAAAACGGAGATTATTTAAAACAGCTTCTGAAGTGCAGATTTCTAAAAACTCTGCTTTCTGTGTATCCATGTGCACGTCTAAAACGGAGCGTTTGGAAAACGATGACGTGAGAACTAAACTCGTGCATGCTAACTGTTGCTTTGTGCAATGAGCATGCCCAGAAACAATAACAACAACAACACTGGTGGCGACCGTGTAGCCCTTTCTTTACGTTTGGTTAGCAATAGCAGTTGCACAAGTTACTTAGTGTTGCTGCAGCACTTTACCAGCAGACAACGGCGTCTAAAGCCGCTGCGCCCAGTATTACCAGGTCCATGGCGTCCGCTGGTTAAAGTCCGCCAGAGACGATGGACAGACTTTATCGCCACCTGCTGGCCCGGCGTGCGTTTGTAGCTGTTTGAGCGTTCGCGTGCAGACAGAGATATTTTGTAAAACGACGCTTGTGTGGACATAATTTTTTTTAAACGGTGGGGGAAAATATCAGTTTAAAAAAATATCTGTATTAGTGTGGACGAGGCCTGAATAAGCATCAAATTATCCCTGAAATCCATTTCCTTTACATAGTTTATGAAAGGTCATTTCAAACATCAGGGTAAATTTTCAAACATTTCTTGTCTATCTTTCTGTATATAAGTTATTCTTTTTAACGGAAGGCTGGACATCATTTGTCTTTGTAAGTTATTTTCCACAAAATGCAATCAACTTTTTGGCATTTAGAAAACTGAGGTGTATGAGTGTTTGTGGAAGAATAAGTTTTGATGACAAATTATGGTATAATTGCAAAAAAAGGGGCCTTCCCATAGTCACGGGTGATTTGAACATTATATTTTTAAATTTCAGGTTTGTTTAATTCATTTTTAGGGACATTTAAGAACCAAACCCTGTCACACGAGAATTTAAAATAAGAACTCAGACAGATTATGAGCTGCATGGTTACCATTAACTCATTTCCTGTAAGCAGATCTGGTTCCTGCGTCGTCTGATTTATAGGACACACATGATGTATTTATGTATGTACACGTGTTATATAACATATATGACAGCGTGTCCTGCTGACCTGCTGAGCCATGGCTTTGATCCTCCAGTATTCGGCCTCTGCTGACGGCGAGTGTGACGGAGCCGCCACTTTCACCTCGCAGGCGTCTCCGGAAAAGGTGTCCGAGCCGCTCCGGAAACACGCCAGGAGGTTCTACACGCAGAAAGAGAGAGGGAGAGATAAATTAAATTACGTTGTTTTGTTTAAATTTAAATGATTTCCAAATTGAATTCTGTTACTGTCTTTAACGTGCAAAATCAATATTTATTAAGATTATTATCAGTTTTGGAAGTCTGTGTGTTATTTGGAATTCCATCATGGCTTCCATTTTTGATTGTTTTTCACTAAGTTTCATTTCCTTTTAGTCTTTTAGTCTTTCTATCATAAAGTTATAGCACATGTATGTTTGGTACAAAGATGAAAGTTGACTGAAGTACAGCAGATTTCTCAGCTGATGCCCCAAGAACAACACACACAGAGCATGATACATGTATGTACGAGATATACGTATATATATGTATTCTTGTATATACATCAGTACATACATGTTGCTGATATGACCTGAATGTGCTGCAGCTTTTCTATAGATCCATTTAAAGGTCACATTTTAATGTGTCTCAAAGCAGAAGCGACATGTTGAGGATTGAAGCTGTGGTGAGTGAGTGTGTGTGTGTGTGTGTGTGTGTGAGTCTGTGTGCATGTGTATGTGTGCGTGAAGTATTGCCAGCATCCTACAAACACTCTGCGTGATTCCAGGAACTCATTTTCTCACGTGATTTTACCAGATGATGTAGCTGAAGTACATCATGTATCTACATATAAATCATAAAAACCTGATCAAACTAAAGTTTAATAAGCTCCATGTTTATACAAGCTGCCATAAGTCCTAAATAATGTGACATATGAAAAAATAAGCTAAATAAATAAGGTCAACATGCAGCACAGTAACAACAGCTGATACATACAGCCTGTCTGGAACACGGCTAACATGCTAAGCTACATGTTCTATATGAAGCTAGCCAGGAAATGAGTCACAAGTATTAAACCTGAAAAATTTCTGCTGCAGTGAAAAGATCAGCCTGGACATTGTTATTGATTTTATTCTGGAAATTAAATTAAAATTCAGCATAAACATATAATATGAATGTATGCCTCCGCTGGGGAATATAGTCCCAAAAGAAGATCTGCGTTTATGGAAAAATTTAAAGGACCGTGACTTCATAAGGCTGTGTAACTATTAGCAGGAGAAACATGGATTTTTAAGGTGGGTGTATCACTTGAATATTTGATTTTGAAAGATTAAGAGATTTTAATATATATATCTATAATATTTAATATATATTTTAATATAATAGATTTTAATATAACATATAAACCGACTTTCCTTCCAGCCACATATGTAAAATCACGCTAAGAAATTATTTAACTTCAGAAAAAAGTCACATCTGCTTATTTTAGGATTTGCTGTTCCACATTTTCTCATCAGGGATAACTGAAGAGCTAACAGTTTAAAGGACCATACCACCCATTTTGCATGTTTGAGCCTAATATATTCAGTTTTCATACATGTTACGTTACTGACAATCATTTCCCAAAGGATAAAACCGTATTTCAGCTTTCCTGATATTTTGCTAAATCTCTTAATCTTTCAAAATCAAATATTCAAGTGATACACCCACCTTAAAAATCCATGTTTCTCCTGCTGATAGTTACACAGCCTTATGAAGTCACGGTCCTTTAAAGTTTTCCGTAAATGCAGGTCTTCTTTTGGGACTATATTCCCTGGTGGAGGCATACGTTCACTCCACGCTTTTTATTGAGCTTAAACACTAAAATTACATAACTTCTAAAAAAACCTGAATACACGTCTTGTTGGTGATGATGGATTACCTATCCCAAGAACGTTTACAGTATCAACAAGCTGATTTTAATAGCAGAATGAACTGAAACCAATGGAGGTCTGGAAGGTAGAAAAAACATTGTTAATTCACCGTTCCAGTAGTATGTTTTGGGAAATGCTTGTCAGTAACGTTACATGTATGAAAACTGAATATATTAGGCTCAAACATGCAAAATAGCCGGTATGTTCCTTTAAGGTTGGTGAATCACCTGAACATTTGATTTTGACAGATTTGGAATTTTGAAAAAAATGACATGAAAACTAAAATCTGCTTTTAGCTTCTGTTGGTGGAAATGAGCTGCTTGCACACCAAATCACACACACACACACACGCAGATGTTGCTGTAAGCTGTAAAGCTGCTTAGGTTCAGTCAGGCAGCTGCTACAAGCTGCAGCAACACACAACATCCACTAATAAAAAGCCTAGCCATGTCACCTCTAGTGCACACACACACACACACACACACACTTCACTCTGGACCAAAGTGACACACATATCAGCTGCTTTAAAGGGACATACCGGCGATCATGCACTTTTGAGCACAATATATACAATCTGTGCACGTTACGTTACTGACAACCATTACCCAAAATATACGGCTTTAGCTACAAATTTTACAATTGTTTTTCCTACCTTCCAGACTAACATTGGCTTTAGCTCATTTCATCACCATATAAAAATCAACATGTAAAGATGTGAAACATGCTTGAGATACTGTACATATGGGTCAAGTGCACTGGCGACGTGTGTATGTGTGTGTGTGTGTGTGTGTGTGTGTGTGTGTGTGT
>VXCM01007011.1:0-23762 GCA_014773175.1 Lucifuga dentata
ATACCAAATACTAAGATATTCTGACATTCGTACCAAATACTAAGATATTCTGACATTCGTACCAAAAACTAAGATAATCTGACATTTGTACCAAATACTAAGATATTCTGACATTCGTACCAAATACTAAGATATTCTGACATTCGTACCAAATACTAAGATATTCTGATGTTTGTACCAAATACTAAGATATTCTGAGATTCGTACCAAATACTAAGATATTGTAACGTTCATACCAAATACTAAGATATTGTAACGTTCATACCAAATAGTAAGATATTCTGACATTCATACCAAATAGTAAGATATTCTAACGTTCATACCAAATACTAAGATATTCTGACATTCGTACCAAATACTGAGATAGTCTGACATTCATGGACATTTTTCAAAGATTCAACTTTTCACTCTAATTGTTAAGATGATATTACTTGGAATGAAAAATCTTGTATTAAATTCAAAAAGAATGCAAAATAGAAGCATTTTCACAGTGGTCTCAGACTTTTGGACCACACTGCATATCTAGGTTAGGTTATGTCAAGTTTTATACTTGCTGTCTTTAAAACCTAGTGTTGTGCAAGACATTCCCTGGCACCAAGTCACAATTTAAAATACTCTGAATTATGAAGAATGCAGTGTTTTGGTTTTTTTTTTGGAGGAAACAGAAGAGCAACTGGGCAAATAGCATAAACCACCATTGCTATACAGTCAAACAGATATAATAAAAACAGGCCTTCATAATGGTCCTACTGTTGGAATTGTAAGTGATGTCTGGGAAGTTCAGTAATGAAATACGATAGCAGTGAACAGTCAGCATCAAGCAGAGAAGTTACAAGCCTCTTCAGGTGTCTTAATCACGCTGTCCCCAGTTTCAATCAGCATATGTGATGATACTAATAGTCACCCCTCTCTTTCTAGACTCCTGGGACTGTCAGGCTCATATGGCCAGCCTTTCTAGTGATGACATTGATGCTGTTGCCCAGTCACAGCACAGCCTGCTACGTAGTTCCACCCTCCCATATGACCAAACCCCTCAGCGGGTCCAACCACATTGTGGAGGTGGGGTTAAGACTAATACCCGCCCATCTTCTCCTGGAAGTGAGATGGTGACACTGGAAGAGTTCCTACAAGAGAGCAACCTACAGTCACCTCCTATGGTAATTAATATATACACAATGAAAAAGTTTACTCCTATAATAACAAATATAAACATCTGCACAGTAACTTCCCATGGCAAAGGTGATTAAACAGTTCCATCATATGTGTCATCACATCAATTCATATGCATAAAACTGTCACTTCCCATGGTATTAAACATATTATACTGAGTATCTACTCCTGTATACAATGACAGCTCATCCCTGTAGTTAGTCAGTTACATAAAAGTGAAGCATTTCACAATAAAATGGATTACAGGGTTCCCACATGTCACAGATTTTTCTGGAGAGTTGTATTCCAGACAGGCCAGGTCAGTTTAATTACAGTTTCTCTGTCTGTCTGTATGTCTGTGGCACCAACATTTCTAGCCCGGCACTGTATGAAGTTGATATTCAGCAGGTTTATTGTTCAGGATCCAAGGACGTGCAGTGTCACGTGTGAAGTTGTTTGGATGAGCGGTTCTAGAATAGAGCTGTACTGGTAAAAAGTAACCCACGCAGCAGGATATGCTCCAGGTGCGGCAGCAGGATAAGCTTTGGATGTAGCAGCATATGCTCCGCTCCACGGGCATTCATGGCAAGGCTGTGGTGTAGACCATAAATTGGTGGTCTGAACCCAGTCCAACCAGGGACGTTTTCAATGGGCACTGCACTAGTCCTTTAAATAACATAAAATTAACTTACAAATTGTACAGACAAACTCTAATGCAATTATAGAGTTCTCTTTCATAGTATTTGTTTTGATGTCTCACTATGGGATACGCCCCTCAGTGTATTCACAGAGCCCTTAGTGCCTGGCAGTTTGCGTCACCCAGGCAGTGTGCACACTATTAAGGGTGATGGCAAAGCTGTTCAGCTACAGCTGTTGTGTGCAAATGCACAACGGAGAAGCTTAGGAAGCTTAACATCCCATGGCCCAACTTCACAGCAGAAGCTCCCTGGTCCTGCTATGAAGGCAAGAAACTGCCTCAAGCTAAGCGAACACTCCTCCGGCTGTTCCCGGAGCTCCTGGAGGAAGTTGTGGTCTCATGGAGGGAGAATCCCTACACCAACAAGACACCGATTCCGGGAGCATCTTCTTTGGATTTTGAATGGATGGATAAACATATGATGCGATGGCCCACATGCCACTGATGGAAGCATTAGTGGCAGTTCATCTCCAGCCAAAGTTGTTGGCTATATCGTCCAGCAAGGCTGATTGTTTCCAATCTACCCTGACAGAAGGGGCTTACAAAGCAGCTGCTTTGTCGGTGAGGGCTCTACATGGTCACGGCTTATCAGGCGTTTTGTGACATGACCAACATACCTGAGGTGTTCATGTGAAAGGACAAGTGTATTTGTCCAGTCTAAGTGTAGTTTCCTCAAATGCAGGCTCTCGTCACTGTCAGGAGAGCTGGCAGTGAGTCTTTTGAGATAGACTCCATATCCCATAGTGAGACATCGAAACAAGTGCTATGAAAGAGATGGTTCAGCTGAGCACCCTAGATTTCAATACTTGTGTAATCCCTGTTTTCTGAGTACCATGAGTGAAATGTCTCACCAGACTGCCTTTCTTGCTGCTGGAGTGAAGCGAAAAGAAGTGTGCTTAATCTTGAATGAAAAGTGATGCTGCATTGACCATACAGCACCTCCAGAAAGTTTTCAAGCCCCTTCACTTTCTGCACATTTTATTGTGTTGTAATTTTAATTTTAAATGGATAAAATTGCCATTTTTGCCCATTAATCTACACTCAATAATCCATAATGACAAAGTGAAAACATGTTGTTAGAAGGCTTTGCAAATTTATTAAAAATCAAAAACTGAAACCTTTCATTTCCATAAGTATTCAGACCTTAATTCAGGACTTTGTAGACCCCCTTTGGCAGCAGTTACAGCTGTGAGTCTTCTTGTCTTCGTCTCTACAAGCTTTGACACCTGGATTTGGGCAGTTTATGCCATTCTTCCTGCAGATCCTCTTTAGGTCTGTCAGATTGGATGGAAGCGTCTGTGAGCTCCATCTTCAGGGTCCACAGATATTCTGTGGGGTTTAATCTGGGCTTTGGCTGGGCCACTCAAAGGACAGTCAGAGACTTGTCCTGAAGCTGCTCCAGCGTTGTCTTGGCTTGATGCTTCAGGTCGTCGTCGTGCTGAAAGGTGAACTGTCGTTCCAGTCTGAGGTCACTGCACTCTGGAGCAGGTTTTCTTCAAGGACCTCTCTGTATTTGGCTGCATTCTTCCTTCCTTCAGTTCTAATCAGTCTCCCTGTCCCTGCTGCTGAGAAGCAGCCATAGCATGATGCTGCACCACCATGCTTCATTGTAGGGATATTAGCCAGGTGATGAGTAGCGCCTGGTGTTCTCCAGACATAGTGCTTGGAGTTCTGCCCAAAGAGTTCAGTTTGCGTCTCATCAGACTAGAGAATCTTTTTCCCCCTTTAAATGCCGTTCATAAGCCTTTTACTCAGGAGTGGCTTCTGTCTAGCCACTCTACCATAAAGACCTGATTGATGGAGTGCTGCTGAGATAGTTATTCTTCCGGCAGTTTCTCTCATCTCTGCACAGAACTTCAGAATCTCTCTTAGAGTGACTGTTGGGTTCTTAGGCTGGATTTACACGAACATGCACATGCGACCTGATTCCGATTTTGGTGGAGCTGGTCGGCTGGAGCTGATTGGTGGAGTCAGATGGTGGTCGGATGGTGTCAGGACCGCCACATTGTTTTTCAGAGTGGCAGTAGAACTCATTCAGCTCATTCTGTTCTGTTCTGTTCTGTGTCGCGATCTGCTCTGAAGAGTTGGAAGCCTCGCAGAGTCGATCAATCGATCCACACAGCCATGTCTCCGTGAAGCATAAGACTGAGGATGAAGAAAAGTCTCTGTTTCTCCCTACTAGTAGCTGAAGCTCATCCAGTTTGTTGCACAGTGAATGCACATTGGAGAGAAATATTCCTGGTAGCAGTGTGCAAAGTCCTCGCCAGCGGAGACGCACAAGCACGCTTGTACGTTTCCCTCTCCTCCAGCATTTCACTGTGTGAACAAAGATAAGGACACATTTATGAGAATGTCTAATAATTCCATGGAAGACATGAGGAAAGTGGGAAATAAATCCGCTGGAGTTGTGCCCCTGATGTTCATGAGCTCCTCTCTGGTGAAAGAGCTCCGGGTACTGCAGCAGAAGACTGAATTTACAAACAAAATAAGACCAAAACAATGCACACCAACATACCGAGGCAGCTATCCACGGCACC
This sequence comes from Lucifuga dentata, assembly GCA_014773175.1. Taxonomy (NCBI): domain Eukaryota; kingdom Metazoa; phylum Chordata; class Actinopteri; order Ophidiiformes; family Bythitidae; genus Lucifuga; species Lucifuga dentata. Next base: position 4,384 of record VXCM01007011.1, read on the forward strand.
ATCTTGGATCTTCCGACTCCTACTTAACATTCTGCTTTATCTGCATATGATGATGTCAGCATCAATATGATGACACTCTCTGTAAACAGAAATGGAGGACATACTGTATACATCAGACATGCTGATGTGTGTGTTTATGTCAAATAGACATGTTAGTGTGTGATAACAGGCTCCTGTTACGGCAGCAAAACTTTAACTCCACCTGCTTCTCTTCCGTGATTAACAGATGAACATACGTGTCCTGATGGAGAGATAAACGCTCACGCAACATATCAGAAGTTTCTCTCTACATGTGAAAATGTTAACCCACTGATCAGAGTTTAAATACTTCTCTCATCTTAGTCCATTAAACATTTTCTTTACATCCGACTCAGAAATGTGTGCATGCATAGCTGCATCCTGCTGCTACAGGTCAAAGATCAAAGCGTGTAAATGCAGGTATCAGATATGAGCCGCTTAAAAAAGAAAATGTAAATATGCTGAACAAAAAATCAGATATAGGTAAAAGATCAGAACTCAGCATCAAGATTTATGGAGTAAATCCAGCTTGGTCATTTCCCTGACCAAAGTTAGAACTGAAGGAAGGATGAGTGCAGCCAAATCCAGAGAGGTCCTTGTAGAAAAGCTGCTCCAGAGTGCAGTGACCTCAGACTGGAGCGACGGTTCACCTTTCAGCACGACAACGACCTGAAGCATCAAGCCAAGACAACACTGGAGCAGCTTCAGGACAAGTCTCTGACTGTTCTTGGGTGACCCAGCCAAAGCCCAGACTTAAACCCCACAGAACATCTGTGGAGAGATGTCAGTTTACGGACGTTTCCATCCAATCTGATAGATCTAGAGAGGATCTGCAGGAAGAAAGGGATAAACTGCCCAAATCCATGTGTCAAAGCTTGTAGAGACAAACCAAGAAGACTCACAGCTGTAACTGCTGCCAAAGGGGGTCTACAAAGTCCTGAATTAAGGTCTGAATACTTACGGAAATGAAAGATTTCAGTTTTTGATTTTTAATACATTTGGAAAAATTTCTCACGTTTTCACTTTGTCATTTTAGATTATTGAGTGTAGATTAATGGGCAAAAATGGCAGTTTTATTATATCTGCATATGCCATAGTGAGACATCTCACTCATGCTACGCAGAGAACCAGGGTTATGCAAGTAACCTATTGTTTTCCTTCCATCCATCCATTCTCTATAGCCCCTTATCCTGTGCGGGTGGTGGGGGGGTGCTGCTACAGTCTATCCCAACATAAGTGTGAGTGTAATTGTCTGACAGACACTCATTCACACCAATGGTCAGTTTAGCTCAGTTTAGAGCAACATAGAGTTTTCTGTGCGAGAAAAACCATAGTTTCTGCATGAAACCTGCACAGATATAGTGAGTTTTCTAGATATTAGTATTGGTGAGACCTAACGTTCTGCCCTGAAGCTAGGAGGCTGATTACGGAAGATCTAGTAAACAGTAACAATGAGGCTGGCTTATTAAAATTAACCTGAATCCGTTAAAGCTGTGAAAGTGCCTTAAAATGGATGTGATTTTTAGGCAAATTAAGTAAGACTTCAAAATTGGAAAAGATCATTTGATGTGTGATTTCATATGATCATTAAGAGGAAATTTAGTGGGGTGCATGTATTGGTAATAACATTTAAATTATTATTTTGGAATTGTCACAGCTTAATCTAAATACGGTAATTGTACAACTTCATTTAATTTCCTTTAATATACATTTTCTTTCTTTTGTTAATGGACTAACTGTTGTGAGGACAAGTTCTGTCTAAAAAAATCAGCAGTTGCACTCACCATCCACACGTGCTTCAACTGAGCCAGATGTGAAAGTGTGAGAATCTTTTTTGAAGGCACTGAATATTTTTGTTTTAATGAAATAACTACAACACCCACAATAATTCATATTGATGATCCTGTGAAGAATGAGAGGCCTTCATATTTGCCTTTTATCAGTAACAGTGTACACTCTAGGATCTAAAATCTCTTTCCCACCTGGCAAATAAATTAGACTAAAAGGTTAAACTGAATTAATTAAAATAGAAACATAGTTTTCTGTGTTCTTTTCTCTGACGGATTAAATGCATGACACATTTCTAACATACAACAATCATTGATAATTTAAGTACAAATTAATTCATTTTATAACAATAAAAGTCATTTATTTTGCACTTAAAGTATATAATAGGAAGTTACAACTAGAAGGTGCAGTTTCTGAAGCAACTGCGGGGTGATTGCATAGAGCTGAAACCCGCTGCTTGAAACTGATTGAACCTTGCTTGAAAAAAATGTGAAAGAAACAGCAGCTGAAGAAGTCTGAATAGTAATACAAGAGTATAGATATGTGACCTGAAAGAGGAGAAGATGTGAAGACATTTTGAATTTGCGGCATTCAGTTTAATGGGAAAATTTTAAGTTAAAATTGAATAAGTGTATTTAATTAAGGTTGAATATTTTGAAATGTATGAAAGATATGAAAATTCTGTTGACACCCCTTACGGTACACATCAAGGTGAAGTTAGTTTGAAGTTTTCTATTTTGAAGCATGTGGAAGTATTTGTTTGGAATATTGGAAAATTTGAAGAAATAGAAAAATTGGTTTAAATAAAGTTTAATTTAATTTTAATTTAATTTAATTCAAAAAGTGTGAAAAATAAGAAAAGTCTGACACCCTTTAAAGAGCTAGTCAAGCTTAACACAGTGTCGTTGGCTTGAAGTTATGGAACGCCAAATGCGCCAAAATTAAATAAATAAAAATGACATTATGAAATAAATAACTATGCAAAAATCATTTTTATCATGAAATCTTATTTCATAATAACACTTTTATTTCATAATACCTCATTTTTTAGTCTCTTTTTATTTCACAACAACAAAAAAACGACAACAAATTTCACGATAAAAATGATTTTTGCATGGAGTTATTTCATGTCGTTTTTATTTATTTAATTATGGCGAGTTCAGCATTCCTACCTTGAAGCATGTGGGACTAGATAGGTTTCAAAAATTGGAAAATTTGAAGAATTTGAAAACCACTGAAATTTCCCTTTGATTTTCTCAGAAAGTATGAAAATTAGAAACAATCGGAATCCACTGGAAATAGTTGAAGGTCTGATGAATATTTTAAAAGTGGAATGACTGTTCTAAGTTAAAGTATGGAGTGAGAAGAGCTGAAAGATTGTACATTTTAAACAATTGTTCCATTCATTTTGAATGGGAAAATTTCATGAAGAAAACTGAAATATTCCTGAAAATATGAAAACATGAAAAATCTGAATAGCTCTGATAAGAGGTTGAACTGGTTTGAAGTTTCTGGGTTGAAGTATGTGGAAATAGTTGAGTGCCAAAAAAATGGGAAGAGTAATAAAAAGAAAAATAAAGTGTGAAGAGAGGGGCGGCATGGTGGCGCAGTGGTTAGCGCTGTTGCCTCACAGCAAGAAGGTCCTGGGTTCGATTCCNGCATGGTGGCGCAGTGGTTAGCGCTGTTGCCTCACAGCAAGAAGGTCCTGGGTTCGATTCCCGGCCGGGCAGGTCCTTTCTGTGTGGAGTTTGCATGTTGTCTGCGTGGGTTCCCTCCGGGTACTCCGGCTTCCTCCCACCTCCAAAGACATGCATGTCAGGTGAATTGGGAACTCTAAATTGACCGTAGGTGTGAATGAGTTTGTCTGTCTCTGTGTCAGCCCTGCGATAGACTGGTGATCTGTCCAGGGTGTACCCTGCCCCTCGCCCTATGACCCCTGGGATAGGCTCCAGCTCCCCCGTGACCCTTAACAGGACAATGGGTAAAGAAAATGGATGGAAGTGTGAAGAGAACATAGCTTGCTATGCAATCACCCCAATTAGGACTTGTTAAATATATAAAGAGCCATTGCATAAAAAAAAATAACAAAAGATATTAGACACTTGACATCAATCATTTACTTTATGATTGATGTGTGTTAAGCCCTCAGCTCTACCTAACTGACCTGAGGACTTTATCAGAGCAGTGAGGTTGAACCACCCTGGAGAGTAAAGTCTACTTTAGCTCAATGTGAAAACCACAAAAAAAAGCTACATTTATTCAGAGTTTGCTTCTAATTTTGGGTGTGTCTAGGTGTCTACTGGAAGCAGAGAAGACCTAATGACTGACTATTTCATCAGAAATCCCACCTCCTCAGCTTCCACTGCACGAGATCAGGTAACGCCCACCAGTTATGTAATGCCTACTATCCAGCCATCCAACCAGAGGCCAGGTCAGAACGTTAAGCCCTCCCCCCGCCAGCCTATTGGCCAGTCCCTAACTTCGGGCCAGCCCATTATCCAAAGAACCAACCAGTCACTAAGCAGGACATTCAGCCTCGCCTCAGCTGATTTGCTGTGCTCCAGTGGACCAGACAATTACCATGGAACTGAGGGATGTCAATCAGATACAGTGGTTCGAAGGCAAGGAGGAGGGGTTAATAGGAGAGAAAGGCCACTTTCTGCTCGTTTGGCTGGTTCGACCAATCATCTTGGAGATGGAACCTTCCAAAATCCCTCCATTCATCATTCTTCGTCTCTCAGTCTGCAGATAGAGAGATATACAGAGAGAGAGAGGGAAAGGGACAGAGAAAGAGGGAGGACTCTGGTCTCTCAAAATGGCCCTTCTTTATCCTACTCCTATCATCACCATGGAGAGGTTGCCATGGTAACCCCTGTCAGGGCAGTACCAGCTTTGCGGTTGGACGAAACATCTGAACAGGGAGAGGGGTTAAGGGAGGGGTGGACAAGTGACTCCTCCCACTTGAAGAAAGAAGGTGAGAGACAGCAGATTGGTTCAACCGAACGCCCTAGAAGCACACCAGCTTCCCCTGATCCAAACAACGACCCACAGACTGTGTGGTATGAGTACGGCTGTGTCTAAACACTGTAACCAACTAATCAAAGTCTATGAGCGTATGTAAAGATGGGATCCAAATGTTGATTACAGCCAGCTAGGGCTGAAATATTCAGTGGATGTTCTGGGCTTGAGTCCACACCATCAAAGAAAGGGAACCACCCTGTGAACTGAAACTCTTTGTATTGCAGATATTTATTTTACCTCTTGGAACTCTCTAGTTAAGCTTTGTCCACATATAACATCAATCAGTGGGCTGGAGTCTGTCTGAGTTCTGGAAAGCAAAGATGCCTCCATCACCATCTTCATAAAGGGGTTGTGAATTCAGAGCATATTTCCTCAAACATCTGAACAGTGATCAACAACCAAAACTGAAACCTGAGAAATAATGCATGTCAGACATCCATGCTGTGGAGTTGATTCCTCAAATCTGAAGGTGAATCTTTGAGGCCCACGCAAAATGGCATGGCTGTTGTGACTTCAGCAGCCATTTTGTGTGGCACTGTAAAAAACTTACAATGCCTAAATGGAAGGATTTAGACACCAGCATCAATGGACTCTTGAGTGCTTGGAATCTTTTCCTCGTCATGTTTATTGTGATTCAGCAAGCGGTCGGAGCTGGGATTTCTCTGAGGCAAAGGAGCCACCAAAATTAGGTTTTGTTTTTCTGAGTGTTGCTATTAAACCACAGCAAAATCATGAAACCCCCGTTTGACTCTTTCACTGTCAGACAATTGAGCCAGTTGCACCCTTTTGATTCCCATGTGGAATTTAAAGCTGATGTCTAAAGGTGTTAATTTAATGTAGAAGTGGAAACTGAGGCTTAGACATGCTGTAACTCTGCTTCAGCGAGAAACACACAGTGCTGTAAGCCAGGAAGTAGACCTCACCAGTCTTCACAGGCACAAAGAGATTTGACTGTATTTTATTTTTTATTTTTTGGTGGGGGGGGGGGGNGGGGGGGGGGGGCTACTTTGCAGCTCCTCCTCTGGTCTAGACCAAAAACATATAGAACAAAAGTGGGACAGGAAAGGAGAAGGAGAAATGTGATGATTCAGGGAAAGAGAGGTCAGTGAGTGAGGGAGGGATACTGTGAGAGAGAGCGGATAGAGGGATGTTGGGATAGATGGAAATGTAATGAAGGAAGGAGAGAGAGAGAGAGAGAGAGAGAGATGGAGGGACAGATATAGAGACAAAGGGATAGAAAAACAGCACAGAGATGAAGGGCTCCTCCCAGTTTAATTACAGTCTTTCTCCCTCCATCTTTAGATTCTATCCCAGCATGCAACACTCTGACACTTTACTGGAAATCTTGTTTGACCCTAGCCAACACTAGTTTCACACACACACACACGCACACACTGTACTTAAGGGTTGGTTTTGGCTTCATAAACCCTTGAGTTGAATGTAATTTCCAAGCACACACACACACACAGATACACACACAGAGACACTGGGTAAACTAACTTGTTTTTCTGGCTCAGCACCGTGTAACAGATTTGGGGCTGAAATCAGATCCTGGACAAAATAATTCTCTTTGGCACCAGCTGCTTTTGCTGCTTTGATAACAGAACGTTTTTGTTTTTTTTTTGTTTTTTTTTTTCCTGCTGGCCAATATTACAAGTTGAATGATGACAACTTCCAAACACCAAAATCATCCAAGCATCTGTGTTGTTTCTTTAACTTTGGTGCATCATGCTACATTAGCATACCCTGTGTTATGGTATGTTGGGTGAAATATATTACTTTTTCAAAAGTACTTCAGCTGAGAAGCCATAAATATATCTGCTTTTCAATTATTTTTAGCTGTACAGTCTCTTCACTTCAGTCTCCTACACACTCCTGCCAGACTCATGCCTCAAATGCATTTAACAGTAATTTGTCACAAGCTTTTAGGACCATAGTTGTGCACATTACAAGGTAAGAGGACTCTGAAGCATCACACAGTACAAGCCTATAAAATTATTATTATTTTTTTTTTTTTAATTATAGCCTTTTATACTGGCATGCAGATTAATAGTTTAATTTATATAAAGCATGTCAGTGGCATCAAATGCTTTTGTTAGTTAACATTTATTTCATTAAGCAGACAGACAGAAAATTTCTGATAGTACTTATTCATGAAATAGTTATATTTTTAAAAATCAAATCCAAATTTTCCCACATGAAGACCTCTTTCTCTATTCCTGTTTGGCAGAAAGCCCACGTGTGTGTGTGTGTGTGTGTGTGTGTGTGTGTGTGTGTGTGTGCGTGCGCGCCTGTGAGTTTGTCTTTGGTGTATGTTAACTTTGAAACAAAACAACAGATGAATTTCAGAGATGAAGCTGAAGTTGTAAATTCTGCTGTTGGTGATGTTGGACTCTCAACAACAAGTAGAGTTGCCACTTGCTATTTGAAATGGTGACCTTTAATTTGCTATGTCAGCAATTTTCATTTGTTTGGGCAAAGTTGAAAATGTGTTTGACTACTTGGGCTGGTTTCTGGAAGAAAGAAAACTGACATGGGACATTAAAAAGTTTGCTGGCCACTGGTCTAAGAGTTGGTGCAGAAGTCAACCATTTACTGGAGATGCATGGATGATTTTGGTATCAGCTTTGTTGTCATGGCAATGTGACTACTAAAAGAATTAACAATGAATCAATGAATGAAACAATGTATCGAAGCCCATTTGAATACATAGTGGAATATGAAGAGGTAATGACAGAGAAATGAAGAGATGAAGATTGTGATAATTACTGATTTCCTGACCTGCTGCCTGGAAACAGGAATGTTTCCTGCATCACCTTCTCTAGACATTCCTGAATGCAAAGACACAAACATTCCTAAAAAGTACTAATAAATTGATGATGATGATGATGATGATGATGATATGGTGATGAAGATATTAAGACTGGCATTAGTTGTGCTGTAATGAAAATTTGTTTGTAGCATGTAGGTTTGGGATTTTAAAGTGTGACTAATATTTCCACATTGAACAAAAGCACATTTCAGTTTGCATTGAGCTGTAATATTTTAACTGTTTACATGTCATTTAGAGTTTATTCATGGTATTTCAGTAAAAGTCTTTGTAAAATATTGGAATTGAGATACTTTTTTGTAAAATCTTAACATTGTAAATGTCTTTGGAACTATACTTTTTAAATTGGTGATACCAAAAAAAAAAAAAAAAAAAAAAAAAAACAGACTGACTTTCCTTTAAAGTGGTTTTAAAAATGATTTTGTTGTAAAAGTTCAGTGTTTGTCAGTTTTTGATACTTTACAATTTCTTGTAGTAAGATCATGTCAATCAACTGGCATCTTTGAGATGCCAGTTGAGAGGCTTATTCAAAGAATATTAAATCTAAATATTACTGCTGTTAGCACTGCTACAGATGTTGTGGCTGCATACTACTGCATACGAAGTCCTGTCTGAGTCCTGTGTGAGTCCTGTTTGCCTTGTTTACTTTTGGATTTTTCTGTGTTGTCCTTGTTTATCTGCTGCACATATCCAGCCTAATGATGGCCGACCCTGTAGCTATTCTCTGCATGTCTATCTACCTGCTTTGCTCTTTATCTGTATGTCAGCTTGGCTATCTGCTTCACCGTGGGATCTACTAGCTTTCTTTGGTGGTTGGTTCAGCTTTGAAAACATACACACCAAAATTTTCCAAATTTGTGTTGAATTAATTTTTCCAAATGTCCCAACTGGCCAGTTTCCCCAAAATTTGGTGTCTACCTTAAACCAATGACCCTATTGTCAGTCCCTGTGGGTGTTCTTGCCTCCGCATAATTGTGCAACCTAGAGAAAAGATGAGGACGTAGAAAGGACTTCAGTACAAAGCAGCATCAGATGAGAGAAGTGAAATCAGAGCTGACATCAGTGAGATTTCCTGCTGCAGTAACTGGAAGAACTGCTCATACTTTACTGTCGCTGACTTGATCTTGTAGTTAGAAATGTCCCCATTAGATTCGATAGAAATGACTGTTGTTAATCCGAAAACCATTTTTTTAATAAAGTTAAACTGCTGCTCATTCTGTCAGCTGATTTTGAAACTGCGCAACAGAATCTTCCTTTTGTTTCAGTTTATACAACACTTAGTTCCGCCCAAGCATTTTGATTGGAAAAGAGGCGTTCCAGGAGGTTCTGATATAGAGTATAACAGCACTGGGACTTTTAACTATGTATCACTCTGCCTCCACTTTACAGGCGTTCTAATAACCGTTAATTAGCCTATGTTAACTGGAGACCATCCATGGAGAACAGGAAACAATGGAGCAGTGTTCTGTCTGATTAAGCTGTGAACTCATCATAATCACACAGTGGAGCCTGCAGTCTGAACCCAATTCATAATGAAATTCTCAGCCCAGCCCGACCCAAGGCCCACAGTCTTTTTTTTTTTTTTTTTTTTTGTTTTTTTTGTCAGAACTGGAAGTTTGGCTCTTTTCAAAGTAAAACTAGCGGCTGTCAGCTGCTGCTGCAGCATTCAAAAAACAGCAATGGCTACAGTTTCTGTGCAGGAACATGTGAGCAACATCAGGAGGCACGTTATGATGTGAGTGGGGGGGGGGGGNGGGCAGAGCCTGTCCCGGCCCGAGCCAGTGTTTTGAAATTCAGCCTGAAGCTTGACATGATTTGTAAAGCATGCAGAGCTCTATCACACACACCACCAAAGCAGCTGTCAGCAGACTCTTATTTCATTGGAAACATACAGATATGATTATATAAAGTAGCTGGCCTGTGGTAACATGTACACAATGTAGTCAGCAAGCTAGTGTGCAGGAAAGTGTTTGTGTTGCTTAGCAACAGTCCAGCTGCAGAATCGTTTGTGTTGGTGGAGCCAAATAAATGATTAAATAAAACAAATCACAATCTGTTGTGGCTTATTCCTGTTAACTAATAAATGGCGCTTGTGAACTGCTGTATCAAAGCAGCATCAGACTGGAGGTCGTGCTGTTGGACTTCATATCAGCACGACTGTGATTATCTTCCTCCTACGACCCAATGACAGCCCTGCTGATATTCAGGACAACAGTCAATGTTCCTCAAAGGATGAACGCTGAATTTCTGTTAACGTGTTCTCTGCTAACTCAGCAGTAATTGGAACCTCAAAGTCCAAATCTGGGTAACGGGGATGTCTGGATGAAGCTGACTGTGTTATTTGCTGAGAATTCTTTTCTGTTAGTTCTGTCAAGCAGAATGTGTTTAAAGACCTACAGCCCTTAATAAATCTGATACATATAATTAATTCAATACAATACACTCCTGGTCATAAAGTAAAGTGGTTCCTGGAAATAAAGTGCGCTGATGTCCCTGGAGGCACTGATTCCATTCAGACATGTTGCATGTTACTAAAATAGTTGTTAAAACTAGAACAGTCGACATTTTCTAAAGAAAATGTAATGTGTACCTGCCCCTTGCCTGGACTTCCTGCACTGTTGTGTATGAGTGTGTGTGCGTGTGTGCATTCCCATGTGCATGTGTCTGCTAGGTCTGTTGCTGTATCTCCCACAAGATTCAGACACTCAAACAGAATGTCTCTCCTCACATTAATGTCACAGCTCATTGATGTGATGTTTGTTTAGGAACATACTGACACCCCTCCCTTGTTCAAAGGACAAAATCCTGTCATTTTTTTAAAAAATTACCTGTGGCTGTTATAGCGCCCCCATCAGGTCAACTGAAGACTCATTTTTTGCACACCTGTCCACGTCTACTGCACGTGTCCACCAAGTTTGGTAAAAGTAGGCTAATTTGTTTGTGAGATATAGCAGGTTTTGTTGAATGAGCCACATCCACTCAACTTTGGCAGCCAATTGTAGCAAAATTATAAGAAATATCAAGCAACATCAAATGGAACTTTTGATTTCTCCAACCCTTTTGACACTGAGAGCTACCTGAAGTGAAAAAATAATCTGGAGAGCCCCTTCTTCACCAAACCTTAAAAAAAATCAATTTTCTGTCTCTTAATCATTAAAGTATGTGTAAAATATTGCAGACAATAACAATTTCTTCTTCTGTAAATGCAGCAAGAAAAAAAGCTGATCTTGGCTTTAAACGAGTTTACAGCCCTAATCATGTGACTGATGGTCTCACCTTTACCTGCAGGTCACAATTTAAACAATTCAGCTTCCAGTGATGTCAGTTAGGAAGGCCAGGTCCAGCATCCACTCGGTGTCCTGAAGCAGTGGCGTGTCCTCCCCTCTGGACTCCATGAACACTTTGATCTCACTAAAAGTGATAAAAAAGCCTGTATAATGCTTCATATTTCAGGGTGAAGCAGCAGGTCACCATATTCAGCCGACAGCTCCTCCAGAAGCACGGTGAATGATCTGTGCTGTTTTGCTTTAGCACGGATGCTGTTAATGATCTTAATGACAGGAGTCATGACATGATCAAATCCCATCGTTTTGGCACACACTGCCTGCTGGTGTATAATGCAATGGTAATGCAGAAACTCTGGAAAATCATGGTCTCCTTCGCATCATGCAACAAAGCATGGCAGGCTGTCATGGCGGGGCTCCGTCTGTTGTCAGCGACACCAGCTTCTCACATTCTTTTCCGTGAAATACTGCTTTATCGCATCATAAATGTCAACACCCCTGGCTGTTGTCTTCAGGGGAATTACTGTCAGAAATTTCTCTTTCACAGAAAAATCATTCTGATAAAAACCATCAGCTGTGCTGTACTAGCAGAATCCGCCGACTCACACCGGACGGAGAACCATTTGCATGTCTCCAGATCTCTTTGCAGCTGCATCGTTACGTTTGCAGATATGCTGACACTCTTCTAGAAACTGTGTTAGCACCCAGCTGAACATCAGACATTGCTGACACGATTTCAGTCCCATTTTTTTGATCCTTGAACAGTGTGTTTGCTGTCTCATTCACAGCACCTTTAAGAACATCTCCATCCAAAAAACATTTTTTTTTTTTTTTTTTTTTGCTTTGTTAAAAAACGAGCAACTCTGAATGAAGCTTTGGTGGAGACGTGACTTTTTCGCAGGTCTAATAAAAAAAAGATTGCTGCCTGTTTAACGCTGCTTTGAGTTCATGAGCCTTTTCTTTTCTCTTCTCCCTTCGCTTCCAGGAGGGTAGTAGTTACTGTTAAAGCTCCTGTGGATCGTAATAAAATTTGTCTCTTAGCCACAGCTATGCTAGCTCCACAGTTGAGGTGTACACTTTTATCATTAATGGAAGTGAAAAGGAACTCCGTCTCCCACTCCTTGTTAAAATAACAGCTCTTCTTTTTTGCCGGTCCTGGTGCATCAACCATAATTCACGGTTTGAATAAACTTGATTTGCTCCTTCTTGTTTGATCCACTTTCATGGTTAAAAGTGAGGTAACGGAGGCGTGACACAGGAAGTAAAAGCCATGAACTCTGGCACCACAAAAAATGGAAATGAAAATGGACATAATTGTAAATTATTTTAAATTATTTTCAAATATATATAACCAATACATGAATGCTTTACTTATGGAGGACCAAAAGTGATTTAATTGTAAATAAATAAATGTGCACATAAATGTGTAAATAAATGTGCAAATAAATAATGTAAATAAATACATAAATATAAAATAAATATAGAAATATATTTTTTATGTCTGCATTTAATTATTTTTGTTTTTACATATTTCAACATTAATGTATGTATTTCTATATTTCTAGTTGTATTTATTTCCACATTTATTTATTTCTGTATTTCTTCATCTATATGCTAATGAGGTGGGCGGGCCATAACCTTACCACTCACCTTATTGGTCGGATTAATCTTCTGATCTGTGCTCCATTACTTTGGCCTTGCTTGAATGAAAAACAATATATCACTGCAACCTGAGTGTTAGGCTGTAGCAAACCATCATAAAATGGCAAACGCTTACCTAAGCTACTTGTCATGACAAGTTTGGGAGTTACAAAAACAAACTTGATGGTAGAATTTGCGCACCTGTAGGGAACTCTGTAACGTGCATAGCCTACTCACATTTTGCAGACATGGTGTGTTTGGCGACACAGATGGAGAGCAGAGAGATGAAGCTGATTTCTCAGTGATTCTCCATGAAATCAAATTCTGAATTCTAGCATAGATCCACTCTAACAGAGCCCATTTTAGCCACACCTACTTCAAAATAGATCCTCTCCATGCAGCTATGATTAATAAAGTGAATTCATGTGACCTTGTTAATTCTGATATCTTCAAGTGTGAGAAACAATTCTTCTGATTTTCACATAAATAAGTGGTAGCAGCGGTGCTAAAGGTGCTGTGAAACAACACAATATTCTGATCATGACAGATCTGTCTGATTTTTCATTGATCTATCGTAACTGATAGATTGTCAGATTTATTTGTGTATGGTTCTGTCCTCCTCACTGTTTAAACCTTCAATCGGAGCTCAGATCAGCTGTCTGAAGTGTTCAGAGCTGCTGAATGTGACACTTCTAGAGAATAAACATTCTAAGAGGAATTTAGCAGATTCACCTGCACGTCAGCGTCACATCCTTCATGCAGCACTGAGTCTTCTGGCATCCGCCTTTGGGTCTGACAAACTTTTAGTTCAGTCACAGTGCAAATTTAAATTTTAAATAATTTACTATTTGTTAAACTGGCTAATTTCCAGGTGCAGCATGTTGTGATTCGTGTTGCTGCTGAGGCATCACATCTAACATTTTCCTGATTTCACAGTTTTTAAGCTGATCCACTTCCCTCAGCACTCCATCCAAGGCCATTGTGTGACTGCAGGAGGAAAGAATCTGTCAGAATCATAGTCTCTATAATCTGTTGCTTCTGACTGGGTTGTACAATTCAACCAACAGGACTTTGCAAGCGAGGTTATGGACCCCCAGCTCATTAGCATACAGATGAAGAAATACAGAAATAAATGTGGAAATGTAGAAATAAATAAAATCAGAAATGTAGAAATATGTAAATAAATTAATGCTGAAATATGTAAAAACAAAAATAATTAAATGCAGACATAAATACATAAATAAAAAAATATTTCTGTTTATTTTACATGTATGTATTTACACATTTATTTATTTATTTGCACATTTATTTATGTGCACATTTATTTATTTATAATTGTCACTTTTGGTCCTCCATATTACTAACAAATTTGGAATATAGAATTATATAGAAGCATGATTTTAAAAAAGGAGAAAAATGCGCGCTATTTACAGAATGTGCTTAAAAGGGCGACCATTAGGCTCCTTGCGGGTTACCAGGTGCCCACGGGCACCATGTTGGAGATGCCTGGTCCAGAGATTACACGTGCCAAATTTGGTGTCAATTGAGTTAAAGATGTAGGAGTAGATGCAAAAAAACTGTTTTGGAAAAAATTAAAAATGGCATAAAATCTATCCAGTAGGAAATGGGCATGGCCTATATGGATGGATATATCAAAGGAATTTTGAACCTAGGACACATGGTTCAAAAATTATAAACCAAAATGTGAAAGTGGTTATTACAGCGCCACCATCAGGTCAATATGTGTAATTTTACTGAGAGAAAAAATACTTGAAATAGCTGTAGTGTTTTTGAAAATCAACTGTGGTTGTTATAGCTCCTCCACCAGGTCGACCGATGACTCGTTTTTGCACACACCTCTACTGCATGTTTCCACTAAGTTTGGTAAAAGTACACTAATTTGTTTATGAGATATAGCAGGTTTTGTTGAATGAGCCTCACCCACTCAAATTTGGCAGCCAATTGTAGAAAAATGATATGAAATATCAAATGACATCAAATTGAACTTTTGTTTGGGTTGGGCCCAGAGATTACACATGCCAAATTTGGTGTCAATTGAGCTAAAAATATAGTAGTGGGTACGAAAAAAACTGTTAGAAAAAAATTAAAATTGCCAGAAATTTCTTCAGGTTAAAATGGGTGTGGATGGATGAATGCGTCTCAATCCAAGGAATCCTGGGAAAAAATAATTTTGAACGTAGGACACATTCAGACACATAAGCCAAAAAAAAAAAAAGNCAAAAAAAAAAAAAGGTTATTACAGCGCTACCATCAGGTCAATGTGTGTAATTTTATTTTTGCTTGTAAAGGGTGGCACAATGAATCTATCTGCTAAGTTTTGTTGCTTTAGCTTTTATAGTTTCTGAGATAAAAAAATACTTGAAATAACTCCATTTATTCTCTATGGGAAAAAAAAAAATCAGCCAGTTTTCCGCAATGTTTATGAAAACTGCTCATTAAGAAAAGATATAGCACACTTCTCTGTATCAGGGCGCGCAATTTGATGTATGATACAGGGCCGGGCCCAATCGTGCGGGAGGACAAGTTATGCGCCAAAACTTTCGGGAAGTTTGCAAAACAGCATAATAACAGCATAGTTATTATGCACTATGCATAACAGCATAGTGTGCATGATGATTCAGGAATATTAACTTACACTCACTGGCTCGTATATTTAGCTGAAATATAAATAGTTAACATGCATATTAAGAGTAAGAGAGAGATTATATGTATTGACATGTATTTTTGGTACATAAATCATAAAATTCCTTTAGGAGATGTAAGTCTTTACTAAGCTATTTTCTTCAGCCACTTTTTCTATTGTGAGAGAAACATTTTACCACATGACATTTGCGGTTTGGGCAGACTGCTGTCAAAAAGAGAAAGACTGCAAGTGTGTGCGCGTATGTGTGCACGTGCGCTTTATAAGAAGACGGAGCTGCTTATCAGTTCGGTGCAGAACTTCAGACCGGAAAAACTTGGTAAGAAATAACCGGATTTTTCTCTCAACTGTTGACTGAATTTGTAAAGATCGATCCATGTCAGTGGCTTGATAATCAACTGACAATTTTAGTTATTTCTTTCAGGAGCGGCTGATAAATTCTTAGTTTTAGATGACGTATGTGCGATTGATATTGAATATGGATCGTTATGCAGCGATCGAATATACTTTAAATGTTAAAAACACGGATTTAATTTCGCCTGTCAGTTTGCTGATTCATTTTCCACAGACACGCTGACTTTCTCTGTAATTAGGCTATGCAGCGACGGGATGCTATAAATTCTTATTTTCCAGAGTATTGGGCTTCATGAGCGCTTTGTATAGAAACGTGTCTGATATCAGATCCAAAGTCGTTGATGTATTTTTACCTTAGTCCGTCTATTATTATCAGTCCCGGCGGCAGAGCAAATAAATTGGCAGGGCATTTGATGGGTCGCGAAAACTCGGCATTTATTTTATTTGCTCCGAGGTCATTTTTTTTCCTTCTTTCGCCTGCGGCAAGAGATAAGCCAATCAAAACTGTCATCACGACGTAACGTTTTTATGTTGTCTCGGTGCGCATCTGTGCAGTTTTACACAGCCTGTGCTTTAATGACACACACACGACGTGCGTTCAGGCCCGGTGTTGTGCCGAGAACTGCATCCCTGCCGAGAACCCCACTCCCGGCCAACGGATCATGTAATCTAAGACAATATTTATTCCTTTGAAAAACTTATATCAAACTGTGATTATGGCACTTCTAGGCAATATAACCCTATTAGGAGGTACTGCGCAACATCGATTCCACTCTTATTTTGTCGTTATTTCTCCCTTTCTCTACTTTCTCAGTCATGAGTAGGTTGAATGCACCAAACTCACCCAGTCACACAAAAATAACCCCAAATATGAGTTTTTAACGTCATTTCACTCGTTCATCTTTAGAAAGTTATTTACGCTGGGGATGTAAATCTCAGCAGACGAGGCACTTCCCAAAAATGCATCCCGTTTTTTTCTCAGCCCTGAGGAGGCACACATGCACCAAACTCACCCTGTCACATCGAAATAGCCCCGAATGTGAGCTGTTAAAGCAATTTCATTCCTTCATCTTCAGAAAATTATTTACAGTGGGGATGCAGATCTCGGCAGGGATGCAGCCACTGCTCACAGTCCGTGCGCCCGCCTTTACGCACGGCCTGTGTGCCTACAGACAGTGCTCTCAGATATTAATGTGACCTGAGACACACCGCCAAACGCTGTCCACAAACGGTTTTTTTGTTTTGTCTTTCTGTCAAAAGCATCAGCACCAAATCATCTCTGGATGATGTTAAATCCATCTTGATTTCTCGCGCCGCCAAACTTTGACTGTCATAAATTCACGTCGCGACAGGTGTAAATTTGACACATTTTGCATCCTGTTTGCTTAATTTAAATTAATATTAATTACTGGTAATTCCCCAAAAAGGCTATAACGCGCAGTGTATACCCGCACCCAAGAAAATTTACTCGTGTATAAACGTGTATAAACTCGTGTATAAACTGCACCCATGTATAACCTGCATGAAAATAAAGACAAAAGCTGTAAACTTTTTTTATTCTGCGTTTACAATGGTCGGACAAGACGGCATTATAGAATTACATAATTCAGCTGAAATAATCAGAAACAGACTCACGTTACCAGAGTCTGACGCGTTGGCGACGGCGATTATTGGTCGGAAAAAGAGCAAACGGGCAGCAGTCTGAAACGACGTCTGGGTGGACCCAAGGACAGAAACGGGGACACTGACAGACGGAAGCGTTTGAATGTTGCTGACCATTTAGTGAAGGAAATAAAATAGGCTGCTGTTTTACAAAAAGCTGCCATGCAATGCGCAAAAATGACTAACCTGTATGGAATACCCACTGTGCCAAAATTAAAACTAAATAAATAAAAGAATAAATAAATAAATGTGGAAATGTAAAGAGAAATAAATAAATAATGTGGAAATATAAAGAGAAATAAGTGTGGAAATATAGAGGAATTTATTTATTTATTTATTTAGTCATTTATTTCCGTAGTTCTATATTTCCGTATTTATTTATTTCCATATATTTTTGTGGGCCAAGCTGTCAATCACATAGCTGTGGGCGGGCCAGAAGAAAAAGGACATGGCTGAGAGTGGGATGGAGAGGCACACGGAGGATTTATACTCGTAGAATATAGTATAAACATAGAATTCATATCGTTGATTTATCATGAAGTAACTTACTTTGTCATTCCTCCATTTGGAAATGCCTTCCTCTGATAGATTACGATTTTTTAAGAAAGTATAAATCTTCTGTGTGCCTCTCCATCCCACTCTCAGCCATGTCCTCCTCCGGTAACTAGGCGCAGCATCCCGCCAGGAGTGATTGCTTTTTACCATAAAAACCGATTACGTTATAACGAGAAAATTATCACGTTAAAACGAGAAACTTTCTCGTTATAACGAGAAAACCATCACGTTAAAAAGATAAAGTTTCTCGTTTCAACGGGAAACTACAGCGATATTTTTTTCTCCACCATGGCAGCTCAGCGCTTCCACGCTGAGCCTATGTTCTTTTTCTTCTGGCCCGCCCACAGCCATGTGATTGACAGCTTGGCCCACAAAAATATATGGAAATAAATACGGAAATACGGAAATAAATGAATGAATGAATTAATGAATGAATGAATGAATGAATAAATAAATAAATAAATAAATAAATGTGGGAAATTATTTATTGATTTGTCTTTATATTTCCACATTTATTTATTTTTATTTCCATCCATCCATTTTCTAAACCCGTTTGTCCTGTTGAGGGTCACGGGGGGGGGGGGGGGGGGGGGNCTATCGCAGGGCTGACACAGAGACAGACAAACACATTCACGCTCTCATTCACACCTACGGGCAATTTAGAGTTCCCATTTCACCTGACATGCATGGCTTTGGAGGTGGGAGGAAGCCCAATGGGTATTCCATAAACCTGATGGTAGCTGTTGACAAACTGGAGATCTCCACGGCAGCCTTCTTAACATCATAACGTAGCGTAACATAATGTGAACATGACGTAACATAACGTAATGTAACATCACAACGTAACATAACAGCCAATGAAAGAAGTGAAAGCAGCTTTAAATGACCAGCAGCAGCCAAATGAAATTATTACTAGGAAAACAGACCTCCGTGCTATACTTGACAAAATGTGGTGTGGGAGCACCAGAACATATGAATATGTAGCGTAAATACTCGGAAAAGAGGTTGAATGAGTTACGTCAGAATTACGATCGAATTCTAAAATATGAAGTTTGCACTCGTATTATAAGGCACCAGATCTTTTTATAAGAGCAAAATTTATTAATCTCAATATTAGAAGGTTTTCTCTTCGGATTAATAAAAATCAGTCTCGAATAGTTTGAAGTGTGAATTCTTGACCATCAAGTTATACTCCTAGAAAGACAAACAAGGCGATATTCCACAGTTTAATATTTATTCGAACACGAAGCAAACAAGGAATATAGCAAATGAAGTAAATATGAGTGAGACAGTGAATATACTGTCAAGAAATTGAGCAGCGGAAGTCGGTGAATTTCAGAATAAACCTAAGCTAAGCTAGCGTAATGGAAGGTAGCTTTACGAAAGAAATAGGAATTTAGAATGGACATTAAGAANCAAGAAATTGAGCAGCGGAAGTCGGTGAATTTCAGAATAAACCTAAGCTAAGCTAGCGTAATGGAAGGTAGCTTTACGAAAGAAATAGGAATTTAGAATGGACATTAAGAAAAGGAATAATTAGTTTGCATCACTTCACTTTGGCATA
>VXCM01007012.1:0-37337 GCA_014773175.1 Lucifuga dentata
AAAGCCGAAAGGAAAAGAAGAAGAAGACAAGTTGATTTTCATAGCGTACTGGCATGAACTGAAACCAATGGCAGTCTGGAAGGTAGGAAAAACAATTGTAAAATTTACAGCTAAAGTAGTGTATTTTGGGAAATGTTGTCAGTAACATAACATGTTTGTGGATTGTATATATTGGATTCAAACATGCATGCTCGCCTGTATGTTCCTTTACATAATAATATTAAATAATTTAATAGATATTGATTAAAACCAATATTTAGACACTCCATTAGTATTCTGATGGACAGTTTTAGGCTCATGAGATATTTGGATGGGAAGTCATGAGGATGTCTTTGGAGAGGAAAAACTCAGGTTTACGTTCAACATCACAGTCATGGTGTAAAAGTTCTGAAATAAATTCTGAAATTTTGATATGAACAATGAAACATTATTGTTGGATTTGCATATTAAAGAAAAAAAAAACTACAGTTAATGATCTGTTTGTTAAAAATGGTGTTGTTGAACATACCCTGCACAGCCCTTCTCAGCCACATGTTAGGGGCACATAAGCATGCAACAGAGACAACAGGGAATTATGTACAACAATGAGAGGGTCATACTGACAAACATGGGGGGCGGGACTTAAAGAGACTGTACCTAAAACTTCCTGTTTTCACTCAGTGTGCAAGGTGGAGTAGAAGTGATTAATGTTTAAATCAGTGTGGGTTTTTCAGGTTTCAAAGTAGACTTTCAATAAAAATAAGGACATGGAAGGATTAACCATCCTGTTTTTATTGTGATGGTAGCCCAGCATGATTTGCAGGTTATATAAGGAGTAAGGAGTCTAGGAGGTAGGAGGGAGGAGAGCCACCAACTGTTCTCTCACAGTCATCTGTCAGATGTGTATCATGAAATATCCAATGTAGCCGACCTTTGACCCAGTGACATGTGGACTCTGTGTTCTTATTTAACACGTAATATTCAAGGATTCAATATTCAAACTTCAGTTGTTCGTACTCGCACTCTGTGTATTTGTACGTGTTTAAATATTGAATATTTCTCTTCTTTTTTTCTGTCTGTGCCTGTATCTCTGTCTTTACATGTCTTCGTGTGTGTGTGTGTGTGTGTGTGTGTGTGTGTGTGTGTGTGTGTGTGTGTGCATGTGTGTTTCAGAGGCCCAGCAGAGGCCTTATTATGCCGACTACTCCCCCCTGCGTCTGTCTATCCACACACTGTGTACCAACCACTACCTGGACCTCTTCATCACCATTATCATCTGCATCAACGTCTGCACCATGAGCATCGAGCACTACAATCAGCCGCAGGTAACACATGCACTCCCACGTTATAGTGACATAACACCACAGGTGTATGTTACTATAACGGTGTAGTGGTGTGTATATGCAGGTATACAGTATGTAGCATTTATGCTGCAGGGTCTTTTGTTCTCTGATTACTGTCTTTAAGGCATTGCTTCCTCCCAATTAAAATGAGTACCATGCTGAAATGGCACCAAGCCTTAAGGTGACACTCAGAGAACAGAATTCCCCTGTCTTCTGTCAATCCTTAACCCGCAAGCTTCATTGAGGATCTAAAATTGATGATTAAAACACAAGAATGTAATTTATCGTGCACAGCAACAACTTAAGAGTTCTTAATTGTTGGTTAGCAGCGTTTCGGAATATGCACACTTCTTCCACTGAAGTATATGTAAAGATTTCTCTTCATATCCCCAAGTCTTATTTAATGTTAGTCAGTCAGTTTAAAGTCAGCTTAACTAATTTTATATTTTTCTGTCCTTTGTTAGTCTCAGATTGCACTTTTCTGAAAGCCTTAAAGGACCATAACACTATTTTGCATGTTTGAGCCTAATATATTCAATTTTCATACATGTAACGTTACTGATGATCATTTCCCAAAGCATACTACTGGAACATGAATTAAAAATGTTTTTCCTACCTTCCAGACCTCCATTGGCTTCACTTCATTCTGGCACGATATTAAAATCAACTTGTTGATGCTTGAAACGTTCTTGAGATAGGTAATCCATCATCACCAACAAGACATGTATTCAGATTTTTTTTTTTTTTTTTAATTTACGTAATTTTAGTATTTAAGCACAATAAAAAGCGTGGAGTGAATGTATGCTCCACCGGGGAATATAGTCCCAAAAGAAGACCTGCGTTTATCGAAAAATTTAAACAACCGTGACTTCATAAGGCTGTGTAACTATTAGCAGGAGAAACATGGATTTTTAAGGTGGGTGTATCACTTGAATATTTGATTTTGAAAGATTAAGAGATTTTGCAAAATATCAGGAAATCTTTATCTTTTGGGAAATGATTGTCAGTAACCTAATGTGTATGAAAATTGAATATATTAGGCTCAAACATGCAACGTGGGTGGTATGGTCCTTTAAAGGTAAAATTTGCAATATGTACTGGTTGTTTGCATAAAGTTACCATACTGTTACCTTATAGGAATTGTTTTATAAAAAAAATTAAAAGAAACATAACAAAGAATTAAAATGTCTGTTTATTGGTCTTGTATGGGCAACTTTTGATCACTTCTCACAGGTGAAAGCATGAATTTGTGTTCTGGAAGGGACAGAAGGAACATTTACCAAGACAGTGCTACAGCTCTGCGTAACACTGAGGCAATATGAAATTAATTTGTGTTCCCATCCGTTTAGTATCTGGAGGAGGTTCTGAAGTACTGCAACTACGTGTTTACCTTTATCTTCATCATCGAGGCTCTGCTGAAGCTTGTGGCTTTCGGCCTACACAGATTCTTCAAAGACAGGTAACGCGCCGGGAGCAGTACCTATGTTGAGTGTGTGCAACACCTGATGATACGTTTTTGATTATTAATCATACCATTATTATTATTATTAATCATGTGTCTTTAGGTGGAACCAGCTGGACATAGCGATCGTGGCGTTGTCCATCATGGGAATCACCCTGGAGGAGCTGAAGATGAGTGCGGCGCTGCCTATTAATCCCACCATCATCAGAATTATGAGGGTGCTCAGGATAGCAAGAGGTACACACATACACACACACACCTATGTCCTCATGAACATCATGGCTGTATACATTTACACTGAGAAGAGGTCATGAAAGGCATCAGAGTCAGAAAGCATAATATTCAGCTGAAACTTATGGAGCCCTTAGTAGATTTATGAGAAAAAACAAAAAAAAAGAAACAACACATGGCCAAGAGTTACTTATGCCTGTGGACAAGATAATATTCTCTGGTCACGACTTATGATTGCGTGGGAATGAGATACTTAAATCATAGCCATGACATACTTGAAGCGTGGCCGCAAGTTATTAATGCATCAGAACGACATAATTCTAAACATAAAGAGACGGTAGGATAGCTAGCAGCCTAAAAATGGACTGCTTGTTCTGAATTTTACGGTAACTTTGAAACAGAAGCGATCGTCTGTGAGTGTAACTGTGTACACTTTGTCACAATCAACAATATTATGTTTTAGAAAGCCATTGGAAATTAATTGCAAACATTTATGAGCATGAGAGTATGCTCAAAAATGACATGTTTGAACAGACATACACTATAAATAGCCATTTGTCTCATTTGTGATGCACCCTAAAACTTTAAATGTCCAATTTTAGTTGATAAAGCATGTATGGTTGGATTCAGCACTTCCGGGATTATAAGCACACACATTATGAACAATTTTTACTGTAACATTTTGGAGTTATTTAATTAGCAAAATCAAAGTAATACAGTGTAATACACAATCGCCTCTAAGCGGTTTCAAAGCGGTTACCGTACAGTTCAGAATAAGCGCACAATCAATTTTTAGCTGCAGCTAGCTATTCCAAGTTTATGATCAAGTCATTAAAGCATTAATAACTTATGGCCACGCTTTATGTCGAGGTCACGATTTAAAGGACCATACTGGTGAGTTTGCATGTTTAAGCCCATTATATACAACCTGCATACATGTTACGTTCCTGACAACCAATTTCCAAACATAAAACCGTATTGTACTTCTGTTATTTTTCCAAATTCCTTAATCTTTCAAAATCAAAGGTTCATGTGATGTACTTATCTTAAAATTCAGTGTTTCACACGATTGTTGTGAAGGCATGGCCATTTTAATTTCTTGGTAAAAACCGTCTTGTCCTCCGACTATATTTCCTGGCGGAGACATACATTGTCTTCTGTGCACATTGTCTTGGACCAGTTAAATATATGTTGACAAACATTAATAGACATCTTGTTCTCTATCATGGATTTTTTTTTTTTTTTTTNATTTTTTTTTTTTTTTTTTAATTTTTATTTGCAAGTCTGCATAAAATCCAGATCATTAAAAACTAAAAGATGTGTCAGGAGAGGTCAAGAAGCCATCAGGCTGATACAATAGACCTCGCCTCCCTTAAGAAGAAAAACAAACAAGTAAGAAAAGAATAAGAACAGTTGAGATTTCATATCTCAAGCGTGTTTCAAGTCTCTACAAGTTATTTTTATAGCATACTGGAATGAACTGAAGCCAGTGGCAGTCTGGAAAGTAGGAAAAACAGTTAAAACATTTACTGCTCTAGGTATGGAAAATGGTAGTCAGTAACGTAACATGTATGCAGGTCCTATATATTGGGCTCAAACGTACACTTGTCACCGGGAATTTGTCCTTGAAGTATCTTGTTCCCATACATTAGTAACTTGTGGACAGTTTTTTTTTTCTTTTTTCTTTTTTTAAATAAATGTCACTGCCTGGGCAGAAACATGTTGACATATATATATATATATATAGACAGACACACAAACATAGATGGTGTGTGGGTTCATAGCTGCTCCTGTTTCTCTCCTCAGTGCTCAAACTGTTGAAGATGGCCACAGGGATGAGATCTCTGCTGGACACCGTCATGCAGGCGCTGCCACAGGTAAACACACATGACATGACTTTTGCACACACACAACAGGGCTACTTTCATTTTATTTACTTTGTGATTTTTTTTTTTTTTTTTNTTTTTTTTTTTTTTTTCTGATGAGGAAAAAATAAAATTTATAGATGTTCAGCAAGCCAACCCTTTCATCCAAATTATGGAAATTATAACTCCTCAAAGTAAATACCATTCGTGTACCGGGGGCTGAAAAGGCGACAGGATAGTGAATCAGCCCCGAAACAATTTGATTTGTGAGTTTTTAATGAACATGGATTGAAGAGAATGATGAGATTTAAGATTTCTGGTTAAAGGATCATACTGGCACTCATGCATGTTTGAGCCCAATATATCCGATCCATATGCATGGTACCTTACTGACTGACTGAGAGATGTATCTCAGCTTTCCTGCTGCCTCATATCATTCTCAAATGCAAAGAGCTGTACAGCAGCAACAGACTCCATTGTGCTGGTGATTTCCAACCTTCAAGTGTGCACGTGTAATCATCACCCCGTAGAGTGCAAACACAAGTGCACTTTTTCAGGGAATGGATAATGAGAACATTCTGTGAATGTTCAGTTGGCATAAAATTACACATTGATGTCTGAACAGTATGTATAGCATCATACCGTTCATACATCAATGCATGCATAATTTCATCCCTTGTTATGCTTTTTAATAGCATCTGCATAATTTTGGCATACTTAAAGGGATACAGGACTAAACACTGTTTGTCCTGTATCTCCTCCTACATACCTTATCCTATCAAGAACCCAAGCACGAATACCGGTATTCTCAAGCAGTATTCCCAAGTGGTATTCCCAAGCGGTATTCCCAAGTGGCATTCCAAAGCAGGAATAATGGTATTCCCAAGCAGTCTTCCCATGCAGGTACTCCCAAGTGGTTATACTGGTATTCAAGGGTATTCCCAAGCTATATTCCCAGGAGGTATTCCCAAGCAGGAATATCAGTATTCCTAAGATGTATTCCCAAGCAGTATACCCAAGCAGGAATACTGGTATTCCTAAGCTCTATTCTAAAGCAGTATTCCAAAGCGATATTTCCAAGCAGTATTCCTAAGCGGTATTCCCAAGCAGTATTCCTAAGCGGTATTCCTAAGTGGTATTCCTAAGCGGTCTCCAGTGAAACCATTGGCGACCAAACTGCTTATTAAAACACACCGTGACGTTTGTTCCTTGGTGCACCTGGCACCCCGTTTTGTAGCTCTTGCAGGGTCATGCCTGTGGTTTAATAAGCAGGGAGGGGAACTTAAGAGTGGTCCACAGATTCGGCTGGTGAACAGGTCCTGGATTGTGTGGCAGCTATCCCGCCAGATGAAGCCAGCACGGAGAGAAAATCAGCCATGAGCGAGGGTAGGAATAGGTGCTTCCGAGATTGGATGGAGTCGGGCACTTTCAGCGCAGTGAGGCAAAACTTAAAATTACTTTATTTATTACAATTTCAAAGGAACGTCAAAACCCCAAAATGAAATAAATCAAAATATGGCTTTGATCCACACATTAAAACTCTCAAACCATCTTGACAAGCTGAAATTTCTTCATCCTGACATGCCGCTAGGAGTTCACTCTGACCTGCTGACATCAGAACCTGACAGTGTGTGGCAACAAGTGGAGAGAGAGAGAGAGAGACAGAGAGAGAGAGCTTTAGGGTGTGATTATTTTTTTATTCTGATTATTATTCTGAACATATGAGCTCCACTTGCCTTCATGTAACTTCCTCATACACAGGGATTTCTTTGAAGCAGTTGTTAGTTTTCTCTCCAACACTTTTGCTGAGTTCCCAGAAAAGATTGAAGAGTGAAATCCTCATCTTCAGCATTTATATCATCTTGGAGGAGCATTAAAGGACCACCCTCATTTATAAGTGTGTTGCAAAAACTATTAGATGCAATGAAAATGTGACAAAAAGACAAAAAGATGACAACAGAGAAATACAAGAGAAATACAATATGCTCACGGAGCTCTGGTATGAAAAAAAACAAAAAAAAAAAAAAAANAAAAAAAAAAAAAACAAAAACACAAAAGGAAGTAGCAACCAAACTGCATAAACACTTTGAGCTGCAGATAATAAAACAGACGTCCTATAAAAGAGTAAAGCCATCTATGTTTCTAAAGATCAGTCAAAATCAGTGCCTTTAATCTCCTCCAGTGCCCCCACTGGTTAGAAATGTCTATAAAACATGTCATAGTTTATTTGTTTATAGTTAACAGTTATAGTTTATGAGTTATTATGCATTAAATAATGTAAAATTAACTAGAATTCCCAATCAACTAAACTTGATTTTATATATCGTGCTCTGCATACCATGCAAACTTTCAACATGCTTAATACTGTATACTGATCAACTACACATAACTTTACTATGTTAAACCTATATATTTTATGAGTTATTATGGCTTCTATTGTAGTAAAATCCTAAAATACAGTAACTCATAATAACAAATGCTTAAAAATCTGCAATAATCACGCTGCTCAGCATAGCAATTACACACATTTTCTTCAGGAAATGCAAATCTAGTTGTTATTTTCTTTTTAATGTCTTATTTCTCTGAAAAGCATCTTTGAGTGTCTAGGAAAACTCTGTACAAATAAAATGTTAAATGTGTGTCTGATATTTGCTGCATATCTCAGGCAGAAAAGAGCTCATGTATGTACCAGATGTTTTTATTTATTTTTTGTCAGTGGTGGGCCGTGCATTTTACACCTAGGACTTCAGAGCTATCCTCCCGCAATTAAACCACCTTCTAATAACCTCACCATGACACTATAGGCTATATGCTGCTGTTATTAGACATAACCAGCCCATATTCACAGTGACAGTAACCTTTATCTAGTGGAATAAAGTGATTTAACACGAGGATCAACACCTATGACAGTTACAACACACTAACTGCAGAGACATGAATAGGATGTAGCATTATTACGCATTATGACAGGATGCTGCATCACATATAAACATAGCATAGCCTAAATCAGTGTCATTACCAAAGAAACAAGAACAAACTCACAACAACCATCACATTTACTCATACGACCAGCAAGTAAGCAAAAATGCTGTAAAACACAAATAACACAATCAGATTCAACAGGCTTCTCCACAGATTCCAGCCACATAAAAATCCATCAGACTTACCAAAGCTGCTCATCATCTGAAGACAAAGTCCATCCTCCTTTCTGTCTTTAGAAAGAGTTTAACCACACGGCTGTACAGTACATTAGTTCATTTCAGTTCTAAAATGTGAAAAAAAGCATTGTAAATCCATTTCTTCTCCTCCTTCAGCCATTGTGTGTTAAAAAACAACAGGACTAAGTAAAAATCTAAACAAAAAATCTAAAGCACTATATCTAAACATCTAAACTTCAAGAAAGAAAGTTTAAATAAATATTAGTTACATGCTAGCTAGGTTTGGTTGAGTTAGCTAAGCTAACCGGCTCTCTTCTTCTTCTGATGAATTTCTGGCAGGCTGTTTAGCTGTTAGCATAATGCTGTACTCTGATGACGTAGGCCAAGACCAGCTAGAAGGCCCTGATGTGTAAAAGAATACACCCAACATGGCAAACTCAAAATCTGATTGGTTAAAGAATATGACAATCAACAACATCATCCCATTTGCTTGAATAGCAGAGGGGATTCACTCCAGATTCTGAAGACCTCAGGATAGATTTTTTTACCTGGAGACAGCACAGGTGGAAAATCTGATTGGATAAAAACTCTAATTTATAAGAGTTGTGCTGGAAGCAGCAAAACTGAGGGAGAGAGTAGCGATGAAATTATGTTAATAACAAAACTGATTGGAATGAATTTTGTAAAATACATATAACATTAATAAAATATATATTAAATTATAAAAACATAATTTGATGATTCTGACAATCTCTAGGCCAGCAGAGAAGGCCTTGCTGGCCCTGACCACACACCATTGTTTTTTGTTGATGTTGTATGGTAAAATAAAGGTCACGTGAAATAAACAGAATGTAATTAATCCTTTCATTTTAAGTTCATGAGGTTTCACGCTGCAGGTTCTGCTGCGCTGATCTGACACGTGTTTCCTTTCCAGGTGGGAAATCTGGGTCTGCTCTTCATGCTCCTCTTCTTCATCTACGCTGCGCTGGGAGTGGAGCTCTTTGGCAAACTGGGTCAGTCACGCTGCTGGTGGAACACACAAGCACACACACACACACACACACACACACAGTCATCACCACAGTCAACAAGCTTCTTTCNACAAGCACACACACACACACACACACACACACAGTCATCACCACAGTCAACAAGCTTCTTTCACAGCACAGTCACGACTTATGAATATTTAGCAAATTCCCTCGGCCGAACTCCCTCTCTGCCTCTGTCTTTGTCCCTTTCTCTCTTTCTCTTTGTCTCCGCTGCTCTCATGTCAGAGGCCCATTCCTCACCATCAAATCTCACATTCAGACGATCACGTCCGTCGACACGCAGCGTCGCCTCCTCAGCAGGCCCATTTTCTCTGAGAGCGCAGCAAAGTGCGAGAAAAGAGGATTAGCCAAAAGACAGCGGAGAGGGGAACATACATGCAGCTCGGCGATGAAGAGGACGCACCATGAAATGATATTAGGCTCCTGTAGCACGTCTGTTTATCGTCCCTTTCTATTTTTAATGATCCTTTTCTCTCAAGCTGCTGGCAGTGGCTTTAGTTGGTACAGAACATATCCTCTTGCCTGTCTGCTCCTTGCGTTACCTGCTGTTCACAGGCTTACAGGAGCTGCAGCAGGAAAAGATATTCCGGTAGAGTCTGGTAGAGAAGTTTGGACCGCGGGGAGTTACACAGTTTAACCCGGTGAGGAAATAAAAGTTTCAGCCATACTTCTGTTGAGTCAGCTGTGATGATTTTCTACTCCGATTTCTCACCTCAGATGAGATATTTCATGGATTTTAGGAGACTGAGGTTTGGCTATATGTGTTACATGTTGTTGAATTTTATATTGTCCTGAGGTCCACATGCTGAGACTCTTTTGCACTTTTTTTAATGCAATATTCACATCTAATCTAACTATAAAGGCAGAAATCTCTGTCTGTGGCACCATTATCTCTAGAATGCAGCTGTATGAAGTTGAAATTCGGCAAGTTTATTGCTCAGGACCCAAGGACGTGCAGTGTCAGGTGTGAAGTTGTTTGAATGAGTGGTTCTAGAATTGAGCTGTGCTGATAAAAAGTAGTCCGCGTGGCAGGCATACGCTCTGGTCCAGTGCCATGGTCTCAACCCGACCTGTACAGCAAACGAAGCTTCACGAGGATGTGCAGATCTAAATTATGGCAGGCTGCGGCACTCACCATAAAGTCCAGCCGTTCAATCACACACGTATTGAACAGACACTGCATTAGTCACTGGTTAAAGCTCAGAGCTACAGACTTAAAGTAAGTTGTTGTGGGTGTCAATATTAAAGGAACATCGATCGTGCATGTTTGAGCCAAATATGTACAATCCACACACATTACATTGCTGACAACCATTTCCCAAAATATGCTACTTTAGTGATCAATTTTTGAGTTGTTTTTCCTACCTTCCAGACTGTCATTGGCTTCAGTTGATTCCAGAATGCTATAAATATCAACTTGTAGAGATGTGAAATGTGTTTGAGGTCTCAGAAAATCTCCCGTATTTTTTGTTTTATTTAATGTGTGGCCCTTTGACCATGAGAATTAAATTTTATGGCCCTCGTCCTCATCAAAGTTGCCCATCCCTAGTCCAGACTATTAAAAAGCCGAGTCACGTTTACTGGAGTTCCATTTGATACAGTGACATGGGAGCAGCAGGTGGGTGTGGACCGCCATGTTTCAGCTGCAAAGGTTTCAGAATGCTGATTCCACATCTGCACAGCTTCCACACTGTTGCCATGGAAACTAGATTTCAGGATGTTGTGGTCTTGACATGAGTCAATATTTTTATCCTGCTTCCAGTTTTGGTATAAAAGCAACAAGAAATGTCATGTTTCACCATAGGAAAGAACTCATGGAGGAGGTTTGAGTTTTTGATTCTTTTGAGTGGAATGGCAGATTAGACAGCAGCTAAGTATTCAAGTATAAGTTTGAAGTACTTGTACTTGAGTATTTCTACTTAGGGAGACTTTCTGCTCCACTACATTTCTGAGAGAGATGCACTTTTTACACACACACCATTCATAAAATATGGCTTGTCTGATTATTTCCTTCCTTCTTCCATTTTGTTTTTTCTTGCCCTTTCTTTCTACCTTTCTTTTTTCTCTACTCCTTCCCTCCATCTTGCTATTGTATTTCTACAACTGACCTGAAAGAATGAAAATTTCAACCTTCACAATCACATTTGCGTTGAATACTAAAAGTAATCATTGATACACTGTAAATTGTGGAATACCAGTCTTTACTTGCAGAGTATTTTTTCCTCTGTAATGGATTTAAAGGATTTGACTTCCTCCGGCGTTGTTATATAATATAGGCTGGATTTCAGGACAGGCGTTGAGGAAGTAAACAGGTCTTTGAGCTGACATGTCTCTGCAGCAGAACAAGTTCAGTTCACAGGCGTGCTCAGTTCAAAGACTTTCTGTTCTGCTGCTTTGGTGTCCAGATCTAAAAAAAAAAAGTTCAAGCTGGCACCATAAAACAAGGATTTGCCTCTCGTGGCTGAGAAAGTATTCCATGCTATTTCCATCCATCCATCCATCCATCCATCCATCCATCCGTCTTGTGACTTCAGTACACTCAGAGTGTTGAGCTCACATTCATGGTGGGAAATATTTTATGGAGTTTGCAGTAACATAACAGAAATGTAAGACTTCAGAGCTTCAGCTAGACTGGACCTGTAGATGTAGATTTAGGATGGCAGGAATGTGTATGTAGCTGCTGCGGGATTGTTCTGCCAATAAAGTTTGTTTTACATTAAACATTTGTCAGATGTCTGCCACTTAAACACCACTAAACACGTCAACTTCTGGTGTTTAAACAGTCGTCAATCATGTGCTTAATATACAGTATTATCTCTGCCAACATGATACGCATAATAGTTAACACATTTTCACCATTTCTGTGTGTATTTAATAAGAATGCATCCCCCACTGGGAAAATGCAGGTGACTTAAGCATGCTTTGCATAGAAATTTATATACAGTTAAATACTTTCACTTGTGGCCTAAAAGTTAGAAAAGCAAGCTCGTGACCAAAGGGTTGCCAGTTCGATCCTCAGACTGGCAGGAGAAAGTGGTTAGGGAGGAGAATGAGAGGTGTCTGTCCCTCCCTCATTGTCACCACTGAGAGCAAGGCACCTAATCCCCAAATGCTCCAGTGGAGCTGCTCAGTGGCAGCAGAGTCTTTAGTTGTACTGGGCAACTTCCAGTTACGTGTGTGTGTGTGAGGAGGGTGTTCCTGCAAAAGAGCATTCCATGCTCAGTGACTAACTCTGGATAAGTAAAGGTTAAAGGACCATACACTCATTTTTCATGTTTGAGCTTAATACATTCAATTTTCATACATGTTACATTACTGACAATCATTTCCTAAAGGTGAAACATATTTCAGCTTTTCTGATATTTTGCAAAATCTCTTAATCTTTCAAAATCAAATATTCAAGTGATACACCCACCTTAAAAATCCATGTTTCTCCTGCTAATAGTTACGCAGCCTTATGAAGTCATGGTCCTTTAAATTTTTCCATAAACGCAGGTCTTGTTTTGGGACTATATTCCCTGGTGGAGGCATACATTCACTCCACACTTCTTATTGCACTTAAACACTAAAATTACATAACTTCTAAAACAACTTGAATACACATCTTGTTGGTAATGATGGATTACCTATAACAAGAACATTTCAAGTATCAACAAGTTGATTTTAATAGCGCACCAGAATGAACTGAAAACAATGGCGGTCTGGAAGGTAGGAAAAACATTTTTAATTCACCGTTCGTATGCTTTGGGAAATGATTGTCAGTAACATTACATGTATGAAAATTGAAGATATTAGGTTCAAACATGCAAAATGGATGATATGGTCCTTTCAACAAATATAACCTTTTTTTTTTTTTTTTTTTTTTTTTTTTAAACTTTGACAAGGACAATACTGCACAACATACTGGAAGAACCATTTTCCCACTTATATAATCCTGAGCAGAATGCATTTTTGTTTATAAATCTATATAACTTCTGATTATCCTATATAACAAACCATTTCCGAAACGTAAAACTACATTATAGTTTCGTGTTATTTTGCCAAATCCTCTAATCTTTCAAAATCAAACGTTCAGGTATACACCCACCTTAAAATTCAACGTTTCGCCTGCTAACACATGTCCAAATATAGAAGGAATGGTTGTTTTTGATTTCTCAGTAAAAGTCATCTTTTCCTGGAACTATATTCCCTGGCGGAGACATACGTTGTCTTCCATGCAGCTCCATGTTGGTTTGCTTAAACAAAGTTACAAAAATGCAATAGCCACCATGTTCTCTGTGATGGATTATTTATCTCAAGCACGTTTCAAGTCTGTACAAGTTCATTTTTTTTATAGTGTGAACTGAAACTAATGGTAGTCAGGAAGGTAGGGAAAACTATTCTAAAATTTACCACTCCAGCATTATTTTTTTGGGAAACGGTTGTAACATCACGTGTGTGTGTGTGTGTGTGTGTTTGTGTGTATGTATATATAGGGCTTAAACCTACAAAATCACCCATATTGTCCTTTAATGTGCTGAATGAGCAGAGTTGGAGCCATCTGTCACCGTGACAACAAGCACATAGATGAATGCACAGATGTTGAATGTGTTTTGATTCTTCTGATTTGATTCTTCTGCTCTTCATGTCTGCCAGATGACACAGAACCTTAACATCACAACAATTATTCATAATTTCTGTTCTATATTGTTACTGTAACACTCAGAGAGCCTGGATCGCTCGGTTGGTAGAGCACCAGACTTTAATTCTGTAGGTCCAGGGTTCAAGTCCCTGTATGAGCAGATGAATTTTCCCTCAGGGATCAACAAAATCTTATCTTTATATCTTATCTTTTCTTTTTCCTCTGTAACCATTTATTACAGTTTGATTCATATTATCATGGTTTTCTGGTGTTTTTTTTTTGTTTTTTTTTTTTTTTTTNTTTTTTTTTTTTTTTTGTATTGATATACCATTTCTTGGTGTTTCCTTTTGTTATGTAATCTAGCGTGAAAGCAGCATCATAAAGGTTGATTAATTCTAAAGGATGTTTGCATCAGTGTGAGATCCTCTCATGCATCTCCAGCGGCTAATACTTAGAATAAGAAAGAAGTGTGTGTGAGATGTAGAAACACCCTGAGGACTTCCTCCTTCTTCTCTGACTTCCTTGTAGTTTGACCTTTTGTTAAAAATAACAAAGATATCTTCTGATCTGAAAACAGGCTGCTGAGGCTTTTCTGTCAAACCGACCCAGAGAATCTCAGAAAGACGTCCCTTCTCTCCTCCTCTGTCATGTCCACAGGGACACACTGCTGAGGAGCGTGTGTGTGTGTGTGTGTGTGTGTGTGTGTGTTGGATTCACATGATTNCACTGCTGAGGAGCGTGTGTGTGTGTGTGTGTGTGTGTGTGTGTGTTGGATTCACATGATTATAGCTTCAGGAGTCTCTCAAAGGGACTCTGACGCTCAAATGATCACTTACTGTACGCTGAATCCTAACCCCATGTTAATTTGTTTTTTTTATTTCTGTTTGCCAACAAGCCTACCATGAAATTAAGATGTGTATTTGTGTGTGTGTGTGTGTGTGTGTGTGTGTGTGTGTGTTAATTAGAGTGCAATGACAATAACCCATGCGAGGGACTGAGCCGCCACGCCACCTTCGAGAACTTTGGGATGGCTTTCCTCACCCTGTTTCGAATTTCTACTGGAGACAACTGGAATGGGATTATGAAAGTATGTGCGCTTACACACACGCACACATGCACACAAGCAACACACGCATGCACATGCACATGCAATACATGATGAGGTGAAGGAAGTCTGCAAATAACCTACAAATAGCCTGTAAGTAAGCTTTGGTCTTTGTTAATTCTGTTTTTAATGTTTCAGTTGAAGTTGCAGATAGGGGCCAATATTATTATTATTATTATTATTATTATTATTATTATTAGGGTTAGGGAGGGGGTTCCAATGGGAGGCATGTTAGAGGCATTTGCTTTGATAGGAATGCTGACAAAGCAGGA
This sequence comes from Lucifuga dentata, assembly GCA_014773175.1. Lineage (NCBI taxonomy): Eukaryota > Metazoa > Chordata > Actinopteri > Ophidiiformes > Bythitidae > Lucifuga > Lucifuga dentata. The sequence goes on from VXCM01007012.1 coordinate 15,089, forward strand.
TTATTTATAATGTGTCATTTTTTGTACTGATTAGTGTTTTTATGTACATGTACTTGTACAACATGTAGTCTTAAACTGCATGATGTTTTTCAGGAAGTAACACTTTTCCAGGAAGCTTATGTCCCAGTTTCCATCAAAAATCATATCTCAACTCATAAATTCAGATCACAGCGATCTGTTTCAGTTCTTTCCATGCTGAGTGAGACGGTATCGATGTCATGTTTGACATGTCAGATGGTGTGTACTAGGCAGATAAAAATAAAAAAGCCTCACGGCAGAAACACCTCATCAACTTGCCATCCATCTGTAATAATGGATGAATCTCCCTTCTGTTCAGTTTTGCCCTCTGCATTAATCTTTCTTTTTTTTTCGTAATCTTGCTGCATCTTGCTCTGCCTTTCTCTAGGATACGTTACGGGAATGTCACCCACATGAACGCCACCAATGTCTCACCTACCTGCCCTGGGTCTCTCCCATTTACTTTGTCACCTTCGTGCTCATGGCTCAGTTCGTGCTGGTCAACGTGGTGGTGGCTGTGCTGATGAAACATCTGGAGGAAAGCAACAAGGTGCAGGAAATACAAAAAAAAATAATAATCTGTATAGCCCTGTATACATATAAACATCATTCCAATGATGACATATCTATAGAAATGACTATAGTATGAAAATAATTAAAATGTGTTTAAAGGACCATACCAACCATTTTGCATGTTTGAGGATAATACATTCAGTTTTCATACATGTTACATTACTGACAATCATTTCCCAATGATAAAACCGTATTTCAGCTTTCCTGATGTTTTGCAAAATCTTTTAATCTTTCAAAATCAAATATTCAAGTGATACACCCACCTTAAAAATCAATGTTTCACCTGCTAATAGTTATGCAGCTTTATGAAGTCATGGCCCTTTAAATTTTTCCATAAATGCAGTTCTTCTTTTGGGACTATATTCCCCGGTGGAGACATACATTCACNATTTTTCCATAAATGCAGTTCTTCTTTTGGGACTATATTCCCCGGTGGAGACATACATTCACTCTGTGCTTTGTATTGCACTAAAAACTTCTAAAAACAAAAGCCTGAATATACGTCTTGTTGGTGATGATGGATTACCTATTCCAAGAAAGTTTCAAGTATCAGCAGCTTGATTTTAATAGCGTACCAGAATGAACTGAAACCAATGGAGGTCTGGAAGGTAGGAAAAACATTTTTAATTTGCCATTCCAGTAGTGTGCTTTGTGTGCTTTGATTGTCAGTAACCTTACATGTATGAAAATTGAATATATTAGGCTCAAACATGCAAAATGGGTGTTATGGTCCTTTAATGTGCACTAATGCACACATTGAATCAAATCAGATTCAAAGCCTTTATTGTCACGTGGACAAACAAGAGGTTATCCATACAATGAAATTCTTAATTTTGCAGCCCTCTTTGAATAAATAGAATCATATTTACAAATGTAAGGTAAGAAAGAATGTTATAAAACCTAATAACACACCTAATAACAGGTATTTTAGGAGGAAAATGTTTTTTTTTTTATCAGTACAAATATGTAATGTCGTCATGCAAGGTAATGGTAAATGTTTGGTAAATGTTTACACAAGCCAGACATGCACATCATGTACAGGGACACAGAAATCAGCCAAATCAACAGACATTAGTTTGGCCTCAATTGATTATTTATTTATTTATTTATTTATTTATTTTTGTTATTATTATTTTATTTTTTTTAATTTTTAATTTTATTTTTTTTGATTGACACTTTTATTGTAGTTTCATAAAAGCTGGTCTCTTTGGCAGGAAGCTAAAGAGGATGCAGAGATGGACGCAGAGATCGCTTTGGAGATGGAAAGGCGGCGCAGACTGAGCACCACCTCCAACAGCAGCTCGCTGGGAGGGACCTACGTGGGGCCTTGTCCACACTCACCTGGACAGGTATACAGGAAGTTACTCTGCTAATTAGCTCCCGATGCCTGACAAATCCCTCTGACTGAAAAATGCAATGTGTGCGCTAAGTTTTGTGATCAGAAATTTCTGGAGGTTTTTCTGGAGTTTATTATTAGAAGGTATGAGTACAGATAGTAACAGGAGAAAGCTGTTGCTATGATTTATTTAACCTGCATAAAATATTAACACACTGCAGTCCCACACAAAATATCATTACGTCTTTTACTACCTGGAACCAAAGCAAAGCAGAAAGCAGCTGATTAGCTGAATGCTACGCTGGTGCTGTGGCTTCAGAGGCTTTACAGGCTTTACAGGCCTGCACAGTAACACTTCCTGACCCAACCAAATTCTCCATGAAGAGGAGGGAAAAAAAACGTATTATATAAGGAAAAAATAGAAAAAAACCTCAGGAGAGACAATTCAAAGAGATTCCTGATTCCCTCTCCTCAAACAAGCAAATATGCAATAAGAGCACAGGTGGAGAAACAGACAAGTTATAAAGACATAAAAACAATGAAACATGTAGAAAAGGTATAAAATAGCAAACAAGAAGAAAAATGTAAAAATATAAAACCATATAATAATATAAGGAGCAGAATAAAATGCCACAGAGAGAGAGAGACAGACAGACAGAGAGAGAAAGAGACACAGAGAGAGAGAGACAAACAGAAAGAGAGTCAAACAGAGAGAGCCAGAGGGACAGAGAAAAAGAGAGAGAGAGAGAGAGAGAGAGAGAGAGAGAGAGAGAGAGTGACAGAGACAGAGAGCATGAACATGCATAAAAACATCAAAGTAGCAGCATGTTGATGTGGACTTCCTGTAGTTTATGCTTCTTATGTACATCTGTTATAATCTAATACAATCAAACACACACACACACACACACACACACAAACACACACACACACACACACACCTCAGCAACTCATAAAAGCTGCTCTTTTAGCTCTGTGGGGATATTTAGACCATAATATTTAAATGTATTCCTAATATTCCACCCCTTCGTTTATTTTAAAGGACCCTACCGGCGATTGTGCTCGTTTGAGCTCAACATATACAACCCGCATACATGTTATGTTACAGACAGCCAATTTCCAAAACATAAAACTATATTTTAGTTTTCCTGTTATTTTCTTTCAAAATCGAATGTCAGGTGATATGCATGCCTTAAAATTACATATGTCAAACGTGTTTCAAGTTCTCTACAAATGAATATTTTTAGCATTCTGGAATGAACTGAAACCAATGGCAGCCTGGAAGGTGGAAAAGTTTACCACTAAAGTAGTATATTTTTTTGAAATGATTGTCAGTAACACAACATGTATATGGATTGGGCTCAAACATGCACGATCACCGGTATGGTCCTTTAATGGGAATTTCCAAAACAGACATTCTAGATGTGTTTCTGAAGCCTTTCGTTTCAGAGATGCTTCATCTGATGCTGGACTCTTGATAACAGCTTTCTTAGTAGGAACTGGTCGCATTTTCACATTTTTGGTTTTGCATAAAAGTACTGAAGTAGCGTTTAGCATCCTGTATTACAGTAAAACAGAATGTCCAGAGCCGCTGTTAGAGCTGCGTGGTCTCTGTCTCCCCCTGCAGGAGGAAGAGGTGCAGTACAGAAACCAGAACCTGCTGTCGCCAAGGAAGATGTCCGTATCCAGGATGCACTCTCTGCCCAATGACAGCTACATGTTCAGACCCGTGCGTCCTGCCAGTGCCCCCCACCCTGTGGAGGAGGTGGACCTCAGCCCCCAGCACCAGCATGCAGGTATTCACCACTTCACCCTGACAACATTACATCTGAGGTCAGAATCTCTTCATTAATGTGATGTTTTACTGCTGTCTTCCATACTCTTATTCAGTCAGCTTCATATAGACACACAAGTATGTTTTATGATTTCATTTATTTATCTTCCTTTAGACACCTCTCTGGGGTATAAGGAACAAAAAAATAAAGAAAAAAATAAAGACATACACACAGGCAGCAACCAGCGTACAACCAAACCTTTCTGTACCTACATACGTACAGGTCGATTACATTTAGAAGTTAAAAAGCTGCACAATATTTTCTTAATAAACTTAACCAAATTAAACAAATCTTTAACATTTCTTGTGCTCATCAACTTTTTAAAGGACCATACTACTCATTTTGCATGTTTGAGCCTGATGTAATGTATTCAATTTTCATACACGTAACATTGCTGACAGTCATTTCCCAAAGCATACTACTGGAAGGGAGAGTTAAATTTTTTTTTCCTACCTTCCAGCCCTCCATTGGTTTCAGTTCATTCTGCTATTAAAATCAACTTGTTGATACTTGAAACATTCTTGGGATAGGTAATCCATCATCATCAACAAGATATGTATACAGATTTTTGTTTTTTAAAGTTTTGTAATTTTAGCGTTTAAGTGCAATAAAAAGCACGGAGTGAATGTATGTCTCCACCGGGGAATATAGTCCCAAAAGAAGACCTGCATTTATGGAAAAATTTAAGCAACTGTGACTTTGTAACATATAAAAAGCTTAACTATTAGCAGGCAAAACATGGATTTTTAAGGTGGGTGTATCATATGAATATTTGATTTTGAAAGATTAAGAGATTTTGCAAAATATCAGGAAAGCTGAAATACGGTTTTATCCTTTGGGAAATGATCGTCAGTAACATAACATGTATGAAATTTGAATATATTAGGCCTAAACATGCAAAATGGGTGGTATGGTCCTTTAAATGTTTCAAAATTAGGACCTACTATAATATATTTTTAGTCATTTATTTATATCTTCTTCAAAGGCAGACCAAATAAGCACAAAGTGAAACTCATTGCCTTGGTCGACTGTCAAACAAAAAGTTCACAGTATTACCATGTGCATATCCATACTCAGAAACAGATAAATTATGACTCCCACACTGATATTTAGACATATAAATTCTGTCAACTGGGCTCTTTCAAACATGATGCATGTTTCTAACACCTAATGTATAAAGTTATGTGATGTGATGTAAGGGATTTAAGTTCTGATTGGAGTTTCATGTCTTTGTAACATTATGTGATTATGTATGTGTAGTATTATTCCTCGCTGCTGTTTCTCCACGTCACAGGTAGGAAATTGCAGAATAACATTAAAGTCCGCATCTCATCGAGAGAAATGCTGAACACTGACATCCGTCAGCAATAATTTTGGCTGTTATGGACAAGAAGCGATATTAGAAATTCACCTTCCAGCTGTCCTAAGAGAAGCAGGCTTTCTTTAATCCTGAAGATCATGCTCCAGGCCAGACTTTTCACAAAATAAATCCAAACAGGTTTGTCTGAGATGCCTGAAATGGAGAAATGGACCGCATACTTTTTAGTTTAGTTTTTTGTTTTCTTGTATGTGAGGATGCTTCATCAGGAAATTGGGGGAAGTGGGGTCAGAGGTCATCAGATGCTTCTATTAATCAGTTTGATCATTTTTATCAACGAATAGAAATTTCCCAAAAATACATATATATATATATGTGTATGTATGAAGTCTCTGGAGTCTAAAGTAACCTTTGGAGAGTTTATTTTATTTGTTAGCATCCTATAGAATCAAGTAGAAAATTTACAGTGTTTTATGATTTATTGTAGATTTTTTTTTTTTTTTTTTTTNTTTTTTTTTTTTTTTTTTTTTTTTTTTTTTGAGTAAAGAATTTTCTTGAAAAATGCATTTGAGACTCCAGAGGGTTAATACTAAGCTGTTTGACATTTTAGAAATATCAGAGTTGCTTGGTAGGTTTTCGGGATAGATGGATTTGATCCGAGTTTCTTTCCAGGTCGGAGCTCCGACTTCAAGTGCTGTTCCAACACATTTTTTTCCAAGTAGGAGGTTGGAAATTTTCGAGTGCTGAGTCGTCTGGAACCGCAGCATGATTTTTATCAATCATTTGTTTAAATGAGTTACCATGGTTATAACAGAATTGGTGGTCGCCTCACATTACATGATATTATTAGTGGTCTCTTGTTCTCTGGTTCTGTCTTGGGTCTTTGGCAGACAAAATAGAAGCAGAAAGAATCATCTGACAGGCATTGTTTTATCTGCAGTCAGGCTCTAATGGCTCGCTGTGTCCAGGCTGTGGACAGGAAGTCTGTCCTGAGGTACCCACTGTAGTGGATGAGCTGTCAGCTGTGAAGCTTTCACACAGACTCATCTACTCAGCTGTGGAATGGCTGAATCGACTAGAACAGCGGTTAAAGGACCATACCTGCCAGTTTGCACGTTTAAGCCTAATATATACAACCCACATACACATAACTTTACTGACAACCAATTTACAAAACATAAAATAGTTTTCCTGTTATTTGTTTCAGTTCCCCTAATCTTTCCAAATCAAATGTTCAGGTGATGTACACGCCTTAAAATTCAGTGTTTTACCTTCCAATAGTTTTGCATGATTGTTGAAGGGACAGTTGTTTTAATTTATCAGTTAAAGCCGTCTTCTCCTGGGACTATATTTCCTGGTGGAGAAATACATTGGCATCCATGCAGCTTTGTGTTGAATCAGTTAAATAAAGTTACTTAGACAAAAAACTTAATAGAGTCATGTTGTCATGTTTGCTGTGATAATTACTTACCATAAACATGTTTTAAAATTCTACAAGTTGATTTTAATAGCGTACTGGGATGAACTGGAACCAATGACAGTTTGAAAGGTAGGCAGAGGTGTGTAAAGTAGCCAGAAACTGTACTCAAGTAAAAGAATTGTTACTTTATGCTAATAGTGACTCAAGTATAAGTAAGAGTAGTCACCAAAATAATTACTTAAGTAAGAAAGTATCAATTAAAAAGATTACTTGAGTAGTGAGTAACTTTGATCAAGCTTATTCTTTAGAATAATCAACAAGCTATAAAGTGTTTGTCTTCTTTTTGAGGAAAAAATGCAAAGTAGCCATATGTAGCTTCTAATACAGTCCAAATCATATCATATAAAGAAACAGTAGACAGTAATAAATCAAATATTTACCACATAACAAATCATGACAATTCTGGCTCCAAGACAGTTAGCTAGGTTAGCTTCATGAATTTACTCAGAATAGAACAGGAAAACTTGAGTTAGCATTAGCAGCAGCAGCTAGCTAAGTAGGTAACGTAGCAGCTTACCGCCACGTGTTTCCTCAAGTTCCATGTTGATTCTTAGAAGCTGAAATGTCACATTTTTAGCTAAACAAAGACACAACGTGTTATATAGCTGTTGGTTTTGGTAGGCTGAAAAGAAAACAGTGTTTGAATGTGTGGCCAGGGATGTGCCTCTTCTAAACCTCCTGCTGTTGATTCCACCATGACTATTCTGCTCCGGGTGAAACTATGGAAACGGAGGGTGGGGGCGTGGCTACTTCGGAGCTGAAGCAGACAGTGTAGCATCTGACAATGAGAGAAAAACTGAACGTGACTGAATTCAAACAGGTGAAATCAAAAGTAACGCAGAGTGAGACCAAATGTAATGGAGTAAAAGTATATTTTTTTACTTCATAAATATACTCAAGATGAGTTAAAAGTATCCTGCAATAAAACTACTCAGTAAAGTACAATTTTGTGAAAAAAGTTATTTAANATGAGTTAAAAGTATCCTGCAATAAAACTACTCAGTAAAGTACAATTTTGTGAAAAAAGTTATTTAAGTAAGTGTAACGGAGTAAATGGAACGCGTTACTGCCCACCTCTGAAGGTAGGAAAAACAATTCTAAAATGTACAGCTCCAGTAGTATGTTTTAGGAAATGGTTGTCAGTAATGTAACATATAAGCAGTTTGTATTTATCACGCTCAAACATGCCTGATTGCCGGTATGTTCCTTTAACTTCATGTCCAAACTGCAAAGAAAGAAAACAGCATATGATGAATAACAAAAATAAATAATTTAAAAAAAATTGTAATAGCTGCAGCATTTTGCCTGTTTTTCAATTTGTAACGATGTGACTTTCCAGTTTGGACTGAAATTACCCACCAAAACTCAACTTTTTTTGATCTACAGCAGCAAGAAACTTTGTGAATCCTTTGGGATTACCTGGATGTCTGCATCGCTCATTAAAATGTGGCCTGATCTTCATCTGCCTCGAACTATAATTAGTACATTAAAGTCATCATAAGAAAGAATGATGTTGCTTTTTGTCAGTAACAGAAACACCAAGCACAATCTAGCTTTTCATATTTGTCAACCTTAATTAATTACCTTAATTACTTCTTCCAAAGCTAATCGATTGGAGATGTTGCCCTGCTTTAAAAAAGTCATACAAATGGTTACTGGCAGCTTCGTTTGAACCTGATCCGATCAAACCAAATTTCAGAAGACCTTTCAAGAATTATAGAGATGCACAAAAAATAATTTCTAAATCCACATCATCAATCCACAGTAAGAAAAATTATCTGCAGTTCTCCAAAAACTGCACTGCCGCACATCTTCAGTTTGCAAAAGACCAGATGGATGTTCCTTGACACTTTTAGGACAATTTTCTGTGGACAGATGAGATAACGGTTTCATTTTTTGGCAGGAATCCACAACTGCAAACACCAAAACCTCATCACGAGTGTGTAAGCATCATGATTTGGGCTTCACAGCCTGGATGGCTTCCAATCATTGAGCAAACAGCCAATTCCCAAATGTATCAATAAATTTTCTAGGAGAATGACAGGTTAGAGGTCATCTGAAGCTTAATAGCCTAAACACAATTATTCAATAGAATGGTTTTAAAAAGGAGAAATTTAATTTGTTAAGTCCAAAAGGGATGCTATGGCATGAATGCAACGAATCCCAAAAACACGATGAACTGAAGGAACGATCTGAAATTCCTCCTCAGTGTTGCACGAGTCTGATCAGTAGCTATAAGAATATGGAAAGCCAAACGTGCCAAAAATTAAATATATAAAAACAATATTATGAAATAACTCCATGCAAAAGTAGCAATAAGTTATGAAATAATTCCATAAATCATTATTATCATGAAATCTCATTTTATAACAACAGTTTTATTTCATTATACCCTGTTTTTTAAGTCTCTCTTTTATTTCACACCATTTTTCCAAACACTCTTCATATATCATAATGAGACATTTCATGATGAGATTTCCGATGAGATTTCAGAACCAATGGGCGTGGCCTTACACTGATTGGTTGTTCCAATAGTCAGCGAAGGCAGACAAACTCGACTGTAAGTCAAAACTTTCTACTACAACTATTAAACCAAATTAAGTTTTGCGAGAAAATTAAGTTTTGCGACAAATTGAGTCATGCGAGAAATTAGCTGCTTAGAATTTGAATATATGGTTGACTGATGGTGTTATGAAATAAAAAAGAGACTTAGAAAACAGGGCATTATGAAATAAAGGTGTTGTTATGAAATAAGATTTCATGATAATAATAATTTATGGAATTATTATTGGTACTTTTGCATAGAGTTATTTATTTCATAATATCATTTTTATATATTTAATTTTGGCACATTTGGCTTTCCATACAAGAAACCTTTGCTGAGAATTACTGCTTTTAAAGGTATAAAATGCAGGCTTCATATACTTTCACCAGCCTGGACTATGAATGACTAAACAAAGTTTGAAGATGTTTGTGAGTTATTAGCTTTCAGGCAGAAACACTATGATGACTTTGATGAAGATCAGACAACATCTGATGATGAATTAAAGCGGAAATCCAGTTCTTTCCAAAACGGTTCATAAACCTTTTCATGCAGCTGTTCCTGTGATTTCAACATCTTATACGACTGTTACATCTGAGCTCACAGGCTGACTTTTCAATCCTGGTTACATGATTATATTGAAGTTATTGAATACAGACTGAACAAATGATCGCAGCGTTCTGCATCTATTAAGAGGCTGAATACACTCACATTATTTTGAAGTGTAACCAGGATCCAAAACCAACCGGTAAGCTGCTTCTATACTTTCTAAGCCAAAATCTCACTGCTGCTGATTTTCTGGTAAAAACTTTTGATGGGTAAAATATCTAAACTATATATGGATAGTACAGAAAACACTTTATTTTGACAGCAGATTTCGTAATTCAGAATGTACTGAAGGAATGGAAGTTTTAATAAGTATCATCAGAAATAAAGTTGGCTGTTCTTCTTCAGCTATCAAGATAAAGTGTGAGTCTCTGCTTCCAATCAGTCTTTTATTACATCATCTGGAACTCATGGGATGCTGTAAATAAAATTTGCGTTTATTCCTGTGACACCTGCATGGGTGTCCTTGCAAAAGTGCGTGTGTGTGTGTGTGTGTGTGTTTCTTGGCATTAATGCTCTTGATATGTATCGTCTCTCCAGGCTCGGTGACATCGGTCCATTCCCAGCCGTGCGAGAGTCGCATTCTGCTGCAGGTACCAGGAGTCTCCCCCATTCACCCTTGGACGCTTCCCTCCCTCACCCTGACCCGCATCGCCCCACCCACATCAATACCCAGCCCCTCACCGCGGGCCCTACACAGACAGGTGAGAGATCCCATCCACAGCTACCTACACACACACACACACACACACACGATTATTGATGACACAGATAACAGTGTATATTCTCGTGATATATAAATGGCCAAAATCTGTTGTATTTATTCACAGTAGAGGTTACATGCATCTATCATTTTTACAATTGAACTGACTGTTTTTTATGATGGCATATTAGGGCCATATAAGACTAAAAACAAAAAAACAAAAAAAAAAAAAGAGGGGGCAGTATTTTAAATTTTTAAACTTGCAAAATTGTGAGTTTTAAAACTGGCAAATTTGCTATTTAAAAGTCAATACACTTAAGATATGCTTATGATAATTTGTGCTAAAAGCACAAGTATTTATTGCTAAATTGCATTTAGCAATAAAGAAATACTCACAAATTTGTGAGTTTTTCACAAATTTCACAAATTTGGGAAATCTGCGGTGGTAGCTCGCTGCCACCGCCACCCTAAGCCCCCACTCCCACCCATGTAATTGGTCTGGGCACATCTTTGCTTCAGCAGAAAAGTGTCATGCAAGATATGCAAATTAGACATATTGACTTAGTGAAATGTCAGCGTTTATGTGGCTTTTAATAAAGTTTAAGTCAACTTAAAGGACCATACTGGCGATCATACATGTTTGAGTCAATCTATACAATCTGTATAGAGTATATACCTTCTGTATCGTAGCCTGGTATAGAAATAACTTGTCCAATAACAACAGACTTGGAAGCCTTGTTAAAGTGGCAAGCGAGATTTTGTGGGTGAGTCAGGTCCAGCTCGTGGACATTTATAATAAGCAGGTCCTTAGGATGACTGATGCCATTTTGGATTGTTCTGATCACCTCCTGCAGGAGTTTGAGCTCCTGCCTTCTGGCCGCCATTTCAGGGTGCCTGCTAGGAGGACTAAGAGACATGAGGTCTCCTTTGTTTCTGTGACTATCAATAGACTTAACAGGAAATAGCCCTTACATTTATATGACTTTTTATGATATTTATGTTTATTTGTTGACTCTACTTTTGATTTGTTGACTCTGTTTTTTAATATTTTTTGTCTTATTGTTCTTACTGTCTGGCTGTAGAAGTTGTGTTTTTGATGTTTATTTGTAGTACCAGTACTTGTGTATTTCAAATTCCCCTAACAGGACAATAAAGATTTGAACTTGAACTCTACACACATTATTTTATTTCCCAAAATATATTACTTGAATTTTTTTCTACCTTCAGTTAAAAATCAACTTGTAGAGATTTGAATCATGCTTGAGATATATAATCCATCACAGCAAACACGAAAGCTATGAGTTTTGTTTTTTTTTTTTTTTTNTTTTTTTTTTTTTTTGTTTTTTTTTTGTCAAATTAACTTTATTTAACATCCAACATGGAGCTGCATGGAAGACTATTATTTCTCCACCAGGAAATATAGTCCCAAGAGAAGACGGCTTTTACCAAGAAATTAAAATGACCATGGCTTCTATAATTGTGCGTAAGTGTTGTCAGGTGAAATATTAAATTTTAAGGATGGTGTGTCACCTGAATGTTTGATTTTGGAAGATAGAAGATTGGGAGAATTAGCAGGAAACTATAAAATACGGTTTTATGTTTTGGAAATTGCTGGTCAGCACTGTACAGTAACAGCATGCAGGTTGTATATATTGGGCTCAAACTTGCACAATCGCCGGTATGGTCCTTTAAATAGCTGAATTTATTTCTGTTATATTTGAGATTATAAGTCACGTGTTTGTTTTCCAGGTGGCAGTTAAAGTTGATTCTGTGGAGTCGCAGGGTTGTGAGCAGGAGAGGTTTGATGCGCTCCATCTGCCTCCCTCCTCCACATCTCCCCTGGCCCCTCCCTCCCCTTCAGCACACNCCCCTCCGCCTTCCCTCTTCCTATATCCTCCCCCTCTCCTCTCCCCACTCCATCCTCCCTGTCTCCTCACCCTCCACCACCTTCGCCCTCTCCTCTGTGTATTCCGCCATCTTCCCCCGCTCTGCTCCCTCCTCCTCCTCCCTCCCCTCGCATCCGACCTCACCTGCCCAGCATTCGGAGGCCTCGGCCCCTCTCCTCTGCCTCCCTGTGCGACCCGGCAGATGAAGAGGTTTGTCACATCACCAGCTCAGCTCAGCACTGGTGGAGAGATCAGGAGGGAGGAGGGCAAGAGAGCAGGGGGAAGACGTGCCGCAGCCACTCCCTCTCCCCCTACACCTCTCCACACTCTGTCAACTCCTCNGGAAGACGTGCCGCAGCCACTCCCTCTCCCCCTACACCTCTCCACACTCTGTCAACTCCTCCTCCACCTGCACCGCTCCCTCTCCCCCGCTCCAACCTTCTTCCACAAGGAGCACTCTCAGCCTGCTTGGGGCAGAGTTGAAGGACTACAGGAAGGGCTTCAGTGTCGACAATCAGGGTTTCCTNAGCCTGCTTGGGGCAGAGTTGAAGGACTACAGGAAGGGCTTCAGTGTCGACAATCAGGGTTTCCTGGACAAGCCGCCATGGTTTTCTCCCAGTTACCCTGACGACCAGCGACGCCACTCTATTGAGGTCTGTCTTCCCCAGCCCACCATCGCCGGGGACAACGAGCAATTCAGAGAGGGGGAGCAGAGGTCGGAAAAGAGTGGCCGCACGTTCCCTGTGAGGGTTCAGTCAGTGGGGGGTGGCCACAGAAAGAAGAAGATGAGTCCTCCCTGTATCTCCATCCACCCACCCTCAGAGCGAGAACACACCCACTCACCTCCAGAACTGGCTGACTGCAACATGATACTGAGACGCAGGACTCCGTCCTATGACCTGAGCGCACACACACACTCAAACACACACACGCCAGACATCACAGCAGACACGCAGCCACGCACACAGACACAATCCCCAATGCACACACCGCTCAAGCCCGTGCACGTGCCGCTCCATTCCCCGACTCACACACTGACACCCTCGCGGGTGTTTACGCCATCTCAAATGTACACTCCACCGTGCCCGTCCACTCCCACACAAACGCACACACCCACACACCCACACATCCCCATTAGCCCCAACATCTTTATCCAGACTCACCAGCCCGTCCTCCCAAACGCCACGCCCTTCCAACAGACTTCCTCTCTCTCCCCGGCGACAAGGCACTCCTCCCTCACCGGGGACTACATCAGCCTTCCTCAATTCACCTTCGACCAACCAGAATCCAGATACGTGGGCGGCCTGTTGGCCGGCCTATCAGACACTGAGACGGCCACTTGCTCTTCTCCGTTTGACGGCAGGCTGGACAGCGGGACAGGATTCAGTTCTAAGAATCGGAGAACCGCCCAATGAAAGTCCAGCACTGCCTTCAACGCCTGATTGGTCAAACGGCCCTGATGAGCTCTGGCATCAGCTGACCTCAGCAGAGAGACCTGCTGAGGAGGAGAATGACAAAGAAGAGTTTAAGAGATCTACTGGGAGAGATTTTTTTATTATTATGAATTATTATAAATACTTAGGAGACATTTGTATTCTTTTCAGAAAGACGGCAGTACGGTCCTGTTTGCAGATTACCTGCATCTGTTTTACAAAATCCAACAGATCACATCAGTAGAAAAGTACCGACTGTACACGGTGTGTTTGAGACACATTTTTAAGCCACATAACTCCGTAGCCAAAGTATTTTTGACACTCCATCCCCAACTACGCATCAGGAAGCAGCGTCTGGCTGATAACCTCTGACCCTTACAGGAAGTGGTTTGTGAATTGCGAGCGTGGGGGGAATTGTGGGATATGCAACTTCAGGTTTTCTACAGAGGCTCTGCTTGCCCCTCGTCTGCTCCTCGATCACATTGATCAGAGCAGAAGTGTGTGTGTGTGTCTGTGTATGTGTATGTGTGTGTGTGTGTGTGTGTGTCCAGAGTNAGCAGAAGTGTGTGTGTGTGTCTGTGTATGTGTATGTGTGTGTGTGTGTGTGTGTGTCCAGAGTGCAAGGATTGTCAGATCTCGTCGTCATGGAAGTCAGCCATGTTATTCTTATGCCTGTAAAGACAGAGAGGGGCAGCAGGGCAGAGCTGTAGTGTACTGTATGTTTGTCTGTGTATCTCCATGCAGTGTAAATAACAGAAATATTGTATTTGGTGAGATTAAAAAATAGCTCTATCCATATGCACATATTTTTATAGAGATCTAAAATGTTTTTTGCACACAGATTTGAATTTCAAGTTGCTTGTTGGTTGTCTTCTCCTGAATGTATGTTTCTTTTCAAAGCCGAAAGAGCGGTGGACAGGCGAGCCGAGGATGAGGAGTGGCATTTTATTTTTCTATTCTGAGGAGGAGAGCGATATGTTTCTGTAGCTTTGTCTCAGATTTGTCTGTATCTGGTGTCTGTAACTGTTTAAGAAGTGGGCTCAGTGATGGACGTTGGTTCACTTTAAGCTGTTTCCCCTCGCTGAAGACTGCAGCAGGACGTCTGATCACCCTACACACTTTGCCACGGTGTGACTGTCTCAAGACGCAAACCTTTCCAGACAATTGGCTAAACGTGAATTTTCTGAACAGTATGTAGTTTTAGGTTGTTTTCAAACCTGTGGTTGGTTTGGTCTGGTCTGACTCTGGAACAATATCAATTTCAGGGAAAATACAAAGCTAAATATATCAACTAAAGCCATGTGATAATGCTCTCTCTGCTGATTGGTCTGAAATGTCTGGAGGCGGGAGCAACAAAATCAAAAACAGGAAGAAGTGTACTTCATAGCTAAACAACATGGAAAAAATGATACGTTCCTTGTCTTATGCTGCTTTCAGCTTAAACTTGGAACTCTGAATGTCCGACCTCCGACCAACAACGGTCACAGAAGATGCCCTCTCAACTCAGAATTCCAACTCAAAAAGTCGGGCAGCAAGTTCAGTTCATCATTTCAATATGGTTGCTCACATCATAAACAGCCATTTCTCTGTTCATAAATGGTCATTTGAAAGCATTTTCTTGAAATCAATCAGCAAATGGACACAGTAACAGTTTAAAGGTCAAACACTGGGAATTCAGCAGATGTTTCTTGTCAAAATGTAGCTTCTATTGGTCCAACAGAACAACCAAAATTTTCATGGAGGTTCCATGTTGTCTCCGCCTTAGCTCGAATGTCCAATGGTCATAAATAAAGTAGTTCAGAGTTACGTCTGCTCAGTTCTGAGGTACAACAAATGCAGCGATAGTCATCATTTGGGCCAAAACACACATCAGTAGAACGCTCATTTCAATGCTCTTTAAGACAACATGTAAAGAAAAGGAGAATGGGGCACATATTGAGCAAATGCTAACATGCTAATCTTCAACATGTTCATCTGAAGACGTGTTGTGTTACGCAGCACCTGTTGATTGGTATTTGTAACCAAACGTGTAGGTTAACATTAAAAACACACACAGCCTTCTCTGGTCTAGATCTACCAGTAGATCACCTCATAGTTAGCTAGCAGAATTAGTTCGGAACCACAAAGCAAACTTTGCAGCACTTCAACCGGATAAAATACCATTTCCTCAAAGGTGTCTCGTGCGGTTCTTTAGGTCGCCTGAGTGTGATTGCGTGATCAGACCTACCAAAACTCATCGTACTAAAGAGGAAACAGACCTGAGTGAACTGGACTAAACCACACGGTGTGAAAACGCCTTAAAAATAAGATCAAATTAAAAAAAAAAAAAAAAANTAAAAAAAAAAAAAAAAAGCCCTTTGTAAACAGCTAAAAGTCTGTGTGGACTGCTGCATGTGGGAAATGATATTAAAAAAGTAATATTCTCATAGAAACCTGCATCATCCATCCCTGAGCCCCTTTTTAGAGCTGTTTTCAAGCTGGTTCTGTTTTGACACCATTTAGAGTTTCTGTACATCTAAAGACAACCAGACTAAACTTGCTAAATATGTGTAGCCAGAGTGCAATAATAATCTATACCTGTGGAAATATAGTAACATCCACGCTACATAAAACAACCACTCTTGTGTTCGTACATACTGGAGAATTACTATATATGATATAAACCCATTTTTCTGTGATGATTCAAGCTATTTCTGTTTGTAGCGTTGATGCTACTTCAGGTACGTGGCCCTGCGTGGGGCTGGCAGCAGTGTGGAAAGCTTGGTTTATACTTAACGTGGACGCAAGGAGGCGGGCGCGCGTCACATATGACATAGTCACGGCAACACGTCATGGCGCTCTGCGTCTCTGTGACGTTGCGCCGCGTGGTTGCGCACCTCCTAGATTTTGGAATACTGGCGTTGTGAGTGGAGCTATGTTCAAAATGGAGGAGTTCAGGGTTAGACTTGCTGAGCTGATGCGTCCATACAAATCTTTATGATTCGTCTCTGAGTTCAATATAAGCACCCGCACATGGCCCAAGACTCCTGGAACGAAATAGTGACTGCACTGGGCAAAAATATGAGTTTCTGCTGTAAAGTATGGCTGGGCGATAAATCGATTAAAATCTGATTGGTTAAAGAATATGACAATCAACAACATCGTCCCATTTGCTTGAATAACAGAGGGGATTCACTGGAGATTCTGAAGGCCTCAGCCTAGATTTTTTTTTTACCCGGAGAGTAAAAGGAAGGAGAAAGGAGTCTTCAAGACATCAAAATAAACACTACATTAAACAGAGATGGAAAAAGAGAGAATTTGAACATAATAGATGAGAATTGGGCAACATTTTGTGAATTACAATGGAAAACGTCTTGCTCGGCTTGATGGAGAGAATTCTGCTGGAAAAACCTCATAAAGTCCTTTGTCACACCTATCCAGAGGACTTATTGCACTAAAACTCCTGAGTACTGGAGAAACTGTGGCTCACAGGAAGCTAACCATCTGTTCTGGTCATGACCGTTGATTACCACAGTTTGGTTTGAAGTTCATAAAGTTTTATAAAAGGTATTCGGACAGGAAATCCCTTATAGGTGGGAGACACTTTATGTGGGTCTTCTGTGAATATAAGTTTAAATTCTAAATATCTATTCATAATTCTGAGAGCTGCCAGTAAGAAAGCAAACACCAGAAGGTGGTCAAAGCCAGAAATTCCCTCATTTAATGACTGGATTGATGTCATTTATGAGGTTTTAATTATGAAATGAATTCCAGAAGGCTCCAGCAAGACAAATTTGAGGAGGTTTGGGAAAAATGGATTACATACATTACACCTATTTGACTATCATTTGTATGAGATTTTTTTTCTTTTTTCTTCTCTCCTCTCCAAAGGATAAGTATCGTATATGCATTTATACTAAAGGCACATCCCAGGTTTAGGTGTTCTGTTTATTACTTTTTATTTCGTGCTTTTTTGTCTGTCTTTTATTTTCTTGTACTATTTGTTTAAAACCGGAAAAATTAAAAACGTCTGGTTTTACTATAGCAAAGAGGAAAGACGGACATGCTGTCCTGAAGTGTGTTCTCTGTCTGAGACCGTTAACAATAAGTGTGTAAACCCTTCTAAACTTTTAAGACACAACAAAAACACCAGGTGAGGCAGAAAAATCTGCTGAGTTTTTTAAATGTAAGGAAGAAATGCTGATCAGACAGATGAATATAGTTAATATTGAATATTGTGGTTAATGTTATTCAAATGTATTGAATATGTTCAACTGAATATTGAATATATTAGACTCAAGCATGCAAAATGTGTGGTATGGTCCTTTAAGGTGGATGTATCACCTGATTTTTAAAGATTTGGAGATTTTGCAAAATAACGGGAAAACTGAAATATGGATGATGGAAATGGTTCAGCAACGTAACATGTATGTGAATTCTGTTTATTAGGCTCAAACATGCCAAATGGACGGTATGGTCCTTTAAGTTGGACAGTAGTTTTAGTTAGTTCTAAACTTTCCTTTCATTGCTGCTCCTTAATTCTTCAGTGTTGAAAAAGATGAAGGCGAGCGGAGGGATGCTTGCCTTCATCTTTCTGTCACTCTTCTTTGTCTCTCCTCCTTTTATCATGTCTTTCTTTTCCTCTTATGTGCATTCTTGCTGTAGATCCTCTCTCCTCCCAGAATGCATTTCCTGTCGTTGCTGAACGTGCCTGCTTGTATCGCCACTTTAACATTTATTCTTGTATTTTAAATATTTTAGTCCCCCCTTCTCTCTCTCTCTCTCTCTCTCTCTCTCTAGATGAGATAGCTTTCCTGGAAGGGATGACTATTGTGTATAAGAGCAGCATAGATCTCTTTTTCTACGTGGTGGGCAGTGCACAGGAGAATGAGGTAGGCTGTTTAAACTGTACAACAATCTAACATTTAAATGTTTTAAAATACATTTTGTTTTTTTGTTTTTTTTGATGTTTGGTCAGAGGTAGGGCTGGACGATAAATCGATTTAATCGATTAATTCGAGTTTACGTTTTGGCACGATGTGTAAAATGGCTGAATCANCTGGGCAAAAATATGAGTTTCTCCTGTAAAGTATGGCTGGGTGATAAATCGATTTAATCAGTTAATTCGAGTTTACGTTTTGGCACGATGTGTAAAATGGCTGAATCAGAAAATCGAGGTTTTTTTTTTTTTTTTTTTTTTTTTTNAAATTCTCGCTCTGCGTCAAT
The DNA here is from genome assembly GCA_014773175.1 of Lucifuga dentata. Classification (NCBI taxonomy): domain Eukaryota; kingdom Metazoa; phylum Chordata; class Actinopteri; order Ophidiiformes; family Bythitidae; genus Lucifuga; species Lucifuga dentata. Next base: position 34,024 of record VXCM01007012.1, read on the forward strand.
CATACCCGTTCCTGTTTTGTGCGCATTAAACCTACAATACTATACTTTTGCGTGTCCGTGAGGGTCCACGGCTCCGCCTGCAGCGGGATACAGTCTCCATTACCAATCAACGGTCCGTCACGTTCACTGATGCCACGCCCACGAAGCTTTCAGCAGCTCAGGTGTGCTAGCAAGATGCTAACAAACGCTTCGACTGAAGATGAGCTCGTTTCTAAAAAGGTAACGTCTCTTCATCATTTGGAAGTTGTTCTGTTTTGTGCTTCACGGCGTGCAGCAAACGGGTCTGTAGGTGGAATACTGTAACATATATGTTACATGTAATACTGTAACATGTCAGAGCATCAAGAGGCAGCAGACAGGAACCTGGACATCGCTGNATGTAAATGTGCCAGATTTAGCCAAACCTGACTAATTTTCATCCGTAGTCCCATGCCAGGATGACAGAATGGCTATACAATATAACATGCAGCAGACAGGAAGCTGGACATCGCTGCTAAAACCTTTTAGTTTAAAAGGTTTTGGTTACAAAGTCCGACAATTTATTATTTTAATAAAGAAAATATTCATTTGAATTAGTTTTTTTTTTTTTTTTTNCCCCCCCAAAGAAATTGATTAAAATTGCAAATTAGCCATCTGAAAAAAATCAAAATTTTATATTTAGGCCATATCGCCCAGCCCTACTGTAAAGTTTGAAAAGTAAGCAGGGTCATTGTGCGACTTCTTCTTTGATACTTCCTGCTTGACATAGTATTTTCTCTATACTTCCCCCTTGTCATTTCAGAGAATACTGCTGCGGAGAATGCACCAAGTATAAAATGCCTTCACTCTGCCGGTGACAGTCCCCTCACAAAAGTATAACCAAGGCTTTAGATGCTGTGGGTTCCTCTAAGACCTCTGACCTCCATGCTGATGGTTTTACTGTAAGCAGAAGACGTCTCTGCTGATCAGCCATTCGCAACTCCTCTCACTGTCTCAGAGAGCCTCTTTCATCCCTCACTTCAAACACATCACACCAGTCTGATCCACGCACCTGACCAACAAATGCATAAATGATTGGAATTCTATAACCCTGAGATGAAAGTGGTGAGCGGCTAAATGTGCCTATTTACCAGATGGACAGTTGTGCATTCAAAGCAGCAACTACTATATTTTTTGCACAGTCTGGTTTGGCACAGGTACAAAGGTACTCCATTGCCTTACTTTCAAAGGATGTTGGCTAGCAACACCTTCGGCCCAACATTTAATATACCAAAGCTCTTTTGCAATCAAAATATGATTGATCTGAATATCTAATGCCAAGCAGCTGCAACATGTTAGCGATTGATACGCGACCAGAAAGGTCATTAGCCGAGCATTTGCAGGTCAAAAAAGTATTGAATCAATGCAGCAAATGGGAAGGCCTTGAATTATATTCAAATTATTCATTTCTATGCTTTTTAATGCTGCTTTTCAAAAATATTTGAGGTTAGAGCAGTGGTTCTCAAACTTTTTTGGTTCTCTCAAACCAAGTACTGCCAACAAATCATCAACTGTAAAAAAAATCAGAGCATAACCTTATTTGTGTGCATGTGCATTTCCATTCACACCTTACAGGAAGTGTATTTCTTTTTTTACAAATCTCATATCTCAGCAAATGTCTCCTATGTCGCGGCTTTTGGCATCTGTTGAGTGTGTAAGCATGAAAAATTGCTGATGCCCATGTAGAGCAGAGATAATCATAGTGAGATAAGTTGTGTGACTTCCCGCAAAAAAATAACTGATTAAATCTAATCTGTCTAATATGTCAAACCAGCAGGTGGTGCTCTGTTCCACTGGTGGTGTCCATACCCACAGTTTGAGATCCACTGTTTTAGAGGGTAGAGGCTATATTCTTGTGTTAATTTTTTTTTTAGTAAGCACAAGAATGAGCTTTAAGGCTATTCTTTTTTTTTTTAATAGCCTTAAAGCTAAAACTAGCATTTAAAGGTCTTAAATGCTAGTTTTAAGGTACCTGCAGATTCTCAGTAAAGATGGAAGATTTCCTAAAATTATCAGTTCTCTTCTACACATAATAACTTTTCCTTTCACGAGCAGCATGCATGTGTAATCTAGGGTAAATATAGATCATATATAATGTATACGCATATATGTTATTTATTGCCTAAGAGACATTGAGGTCAACACCAATGACCTTTTCATTCTACACTGGTACGGAGGAGGCGATTATTATTATTATTGTGAGTTCCAAAAATGACATTTTGTTAAAAAATAATGAAAAGATTCAGAAAAATGAATTTAGGAGTAGAAAATGATGAAAATGGAGCCGCTGTCTGAGCCAGTTGGTCTTTGCAGAGCGCTGCAGCATTTCACGCTTGAGGTTGCATTCTATTAAAGAAAACACATTGGTCATTCCTTCCTAATTTGATTATTATAACTGCTTAATCACACTGCCACGTCCTGTATCACGTGTCCTGTCTGTGCAGAGTGTCAGTAGTGGGAGTTTGGAGTCATCTGAAAAAATATATATATATCTCACTCTTACATGACTGACAACCCCAACCTACAGCACATCGCCATATTAATCAACACGGTTTAGAAGGACAGTATAATTGTTCTTACCATTCGCAGATGGATTTCAGAATTTAAAATCCTGTTTTTGAGGAAATAATTTTGACTATTGCATGTGCTGAACAAGCAGAATCCTTTTTTTTTTTTTTTTTTTTGGGAAATAATCATCTGGATGTTTTGAAGATTTTGATATACGTTTCCATTTGTAGACTGACTACCTAATTGCACTGGGCTCTGATTTAATTGGTATCTGAAAAGAAATGCTGATTAAATGACCCTGTTCTTTATTGTCCACTGCAATACTGGGTGGTGATTTGCTGTATGAGGCCGGAGCTCATGGTTTTGGTATTGAGCTCATGGTATATGGTTTTATAGACAGAAGCGGAAACCTCGTTGGTTCTATTTTGTTTAAGAACCAGCATTATTTATTGTTCAGGTGAGCCTTTTTATCACTCTGACGTTTCCTTCTGGTATCTTAACACGATAAACTCTCTGGTGACAGTGAAGCATAAGTAACTGATGTATATTTTACGTAGGAGTAGCCTTAGCCCTGACGCTTTGTAATGGACGAGTCAGGATAGGATAAACGACTTATCGACTGAGTGAAGCCGATCGCGAACTGACGCAACATTAATCTCCAGAAAGTCCAAACTGTGACAGAAAACTTGACTTTGATGAATCAGAAGCCTTGTGTATTGTTGTTTTTTTTCTTTTTTTTTTTTTTTTTTTTTTTTTTTTTTTTTTTTTTTTTTTTTTTTTTTTTTTTT
>VXCM01007012.1:37381-55111 GCA_014773175.1 Lucifuga dentata
ACAGAGAGAGAGAGAGAGAGAGAGAGATGGGGGTGGAGGAGGGAGGTGGGGGGTAGGAGAGGTGTTTAAAGGCTCGACACACAGTAGGACTTTCTACGTTGTATCGTTGCTGATTATTGTGTGATGACCGACCGTTGTCCTGAAGGATGTTCCCTGTCAATTAAACACAACTTTTTCAAATCCCTGACGCCTGGCTGGTTTGTGTCTTTTCTCGCAGCACGACGGACAATTTCAACAATAGTCATTATTTTGAGACAGAATTCATACTGTGAATTAAGTCGTGATTTCAAGAAAAAAGCCTATGAGAATTTAAAAAAATAAAAAATTATGCTTTGTTTTCTCCACCATCCAAGTCTGCTTGTTTGTTTGCATGATTGCTCAAAATTATAAACTGATTTTGACCAACCTTGGTGGAAGGGTGGGGCATGGCGTGGGGAAGACCCCCGTAATTAAATGTTGGTGCCAATCTGCATCCCGGAACAGATCTAGGAACTTTTTTTTAATGATTACTATAAAAAATACAGTTTCTTATAACAAATAAAGCAAGTAATATGACAGGCTTTTATGTATCAGCAAAGAATCCTTGTCTGGCCTCAGAGGTCTTAAGTTGACAGATGCTTCCTGTTTCAGAATGGCTGCAAAGGAATCATCTAACATTGAACCACAACAAAACAGTGTCAATGTGCTTTTCAATAAGAAAGAAAGTTATCAATGAATTTCATACCACTATTGACATAAAATAAATTGATTTTGTAAATGAGTTTAAATACTTAGTTGTCACTCTGGATCTCTAAGTAAAGTTTGATATACATATAAAGAAGTTATCCAAACCTGTTAAAACCAGTCTGAACTGCTTCAGGCTCATAAGGTCATAAGGTCGTGTATATTAAAGCAGCTCATTTAAATCTGCATGCCATGATTTTTTTTTTTTTTTTTTTTTTTNTTTTTTTTTTTACATCTGTCTTATTGTAGCACTGTCTGGGGCCAGGCCTCTGAACCAATAGACCTTTATCCTCACTTTACAAACAAGCTTTGAACATTTTAGATCAGAGATCACTAAAAATGGCAACACTGCAAAATTATACAAAATATAATCTACTGAATTTTGACAACTTTATAATTTTTTCATTTTTAAAACTCATTTTCTAGTGTTTAAATGGGCTGGCTGCAGAAACGTGTCTCAACTCATTAAACAGAGAGATTATAGCAGGAATATGACAAGAGGAGCAGCGAGCAGAACTGTAGAGTCCCATTGAGCAGAACAACTTTAGGTCAATCATTCTCAGTAACGGGAACACGCGCGCACGCACACACACACACACACACACACACACACACATATGAACTCTTTACAGCAGAAATCACGTCTCAGACAGACCTGAAGGTGTTTAATGTAAAGTCAGACTCTGGCTGAAGCAGCAAGATGTGAGCATTAATGAGGTCACATGTTCACACAAATTTTTATGTTAATTTGATTCTCTGTTTTAATCTGTATTTTCTATGAATTGTATGATTTTATATATATATAGATAGATAGATTTAAAAGCCTGATCAGGAACAAAGACTGCAGATTAGCTTCAGCTAGGCGTCTTATATACATTACATTTTCCAAATTTGTCTGTGTCAGTGCTGTATGTATTTGTCCCTGTTAGATAAACAATAAATAAGTGCTGTTCGAGATTTACCAGCAGACGTCAATTCAATTGTAATTTTGGAAGCTTGTTACAGCTTATGTCAGATCTGAAAATGGTCTAAAGAGAAATCTGAATGCTAAATAGAGCTTTAATAGGCTGGTGAACAAACTGTCAAACTGACAAACTGTCATTAAAACAGACGAGACTTTATATTTTAGTTTTCCAGCATGTTGTTGGAGATTTCTCACCATTGTCCACATTTACATATTATGACATTTGTTTTCCACACACCTCATCACTGTAAGGGCTCAATTTAAGAATTTCAGTGGTTATAAATCATTTATACAGGTAAGTGTTTACCATCATCATCATCCTCAGCATACTAAGTAAGGGATCATCTGTTAGACTTTTTTTTTTTTTTTTTTTTNTTTTTTTTTTTTTTTTTTTGTTTTTAAGGGTTTCCAGAAACATGGTGCACAACATCACTTCATGTTTCTGTTCCATCACACAGATCTTTTCTATCACCCATCATCCTTCTGTTTAACCTAAAATCAGGTGCCGTGACCTTTGACCCCATACTTATTAAAGTTGTTAATATAGAAACTTTTCAACTGCATCATTTCACATGACAATGTCAGCTAAATGCTGGAAGTATAAATGGACATGGAAATGATTCAGTGCTGTTTACTGCCTCGCCAAACAGACAAGGCAAGCTGTCTGCTGATTTATGCTTACCACGCTGGCAGCTGATTGGCTGGCTACAAATGAAAGCGCCGTTCATAAATATTCATTAGCTTTAGTAAAAGAATTATAGATGTATTAAGAGACTCAGAGAGAGAAAGAAGAGAGAGAAATGGATCAATTTCATTTATTTGCGTTTAGAGGGCGCTAGAAGATAAGAGGATATGTGATGTTTGTCTGTTTGCTAGCAGGATGAAGAGTTATGGACAGATTTGGATGAAATTTTGGTGACAGATAACATCGAGAGGAAGAAGTGATTACATTTTGGAGATGATGATCATATTCTAGATGGAGGAGCCAGAAGAATTTTTTTAGCCTGCTTGTAAGGAGTCCACTCTCCCATGAATGCTCTGAGTGCCGAGAGCTCTCTCTCTCTCTCTCTCTCTCTCTCTCTCTCTCTCTCTCTCTCTCTCACTTAGATCTTTACAGAAGGGACAATTCAGTACCAGCTTAAAGGACAATACCAGCAATTTTGCATGTTTGAGCCTAATATATACAACCCGCATATACATCATCTTACTGACAAGCATTTCCCAAAATATACGACTTTAGTGGCAAATTTTAGAATTGTTTTTCCTACCTTCCAGACTATCATTGGTTTCAGTTAGCCAGTACGCTATAAAAATCAATTTGTTGAGACTTGAAACATGCTTCAGTTACGTAATCCATCACAGCGAACATGATTTCTATTAAGTTCTTTTTTGCTGAAGTAACATTATTTAATCGATAAAACACAGAGCTGTACAGAAGATGACATATTTCTCCGTTAGGAAATATAGTCCCAGGAGAAGATGGCTTTTACTGAGAAATTAAAAATGATCATGCCTTCTGACATATGGACATTTCGGACATACGTATTAGCAGGCAAAACACTGAGTTTTAGTTTTCAGTTTTCACCAGAACATTCGATTTTGAATGATTAAGGAAATGTTTGGAAATTATTTGTCAGTAACATAACCTGTGTGCAGGTAGAATTTATTGGGCATGCAAAATGGATGATATGGTCCTTTAATATTAGTAGGGCAAACCCAGCTCAAAACAAACACGACTGGGCTGTTTCAGGCCTGTTTTAAACAGTCAAGACCACGATAACCATGTTTGATGTTCATGTCCACAAAGAATCACTTATTTAGCACATTGTATCAAAAATGAAAATATTGTGAGGAGAAAGCAAAACAAAAAAAAAAAAAAAAAAAAAAAAACCCACAAACAAAGCCATAGTAAATTGTAGTTGTATAATATTCATTAACAATGTTTGTCTGATGCTACAAGATTAAATTAAGGTTAAATTTGGGTTTTTGTGTATTTGTTCACAATCTGTATGTTTATATATTTTAAATAATATTGTTATCTTCTATACAGAGACAATGTTTTGCTGTTCTTGTTTGTGGGTGGGTAGGGGCCATTGTTGAAGCCCCTGCGGATATTCATTTAACATCAAAAATGGGAAAACACTTGTATATGCATATTTCTGCACTTTGTGTATTCCCAATAAAAAATTAAAAAAAAAAAAAAGATTAAATTTGGGTTAACAGCTTGTTTCCTCTGTGAGGAGATTCTGTTTTCACNCCCCCCTCCATGTCCTCATCGACCCTGAGAGACACAGAAGGGAGATATGAGACTCCCTGAGAACCCTTCATCACCAGCAAAGAAGACAGATATACAGTGCTGCTCAAATCAAGTTGTTCTTGCTATTTTGTCCAATAATAATGTTTTTTTTTATTGTACAAAACAAACATCAAACTGTATTTTAACATGTTTTATTTAGTATTTCAAAGTTTTAAAACAGTATTTTAGTGATTTCTCATTGTGAGATTTAATTTCTGCCTTGTAAAAATTCAGCATGAGTTTCATCAGGGAATAATCTAGAATTTCCTAATAATCTCTGGAACCACATACAGCTTCTCTACATGAATCTGGAATCAGCTACAACTCATGTCATCATTCTGGACAATTTAAATAAAATGTCTTCATTTTTTACATCTTCTTGTAAATTATTTTAAACCTATATGAGCAAAATACTAACAGACATATAGAATCCTTTTATACGTATGAAACTAAACTAGTTTTACATGACTGGAAACTTTGATTCTATGTGAAAATCACTGGTGATTCCAAACATTTGAGCTGTAGTGTATGTACAGTACATACAGTGACAACATTATTGTCTGTCAGGAAACGGTGTATTAGGAGAGAGACGGCTACACAAGTCTCCTAACCTGATGTGTTTGGATTGTGGGTTTAAACACACACAGAGAGCATGCACCCTCCACACAGAAAGCCACTTAGATTTAAACCGTGTTGTGAGGTGACAGCACTAACACAAAGCCACCGTGCTGCTCCTTTACATTCAACCAACAGAAAGTAATCAGGCTTTCGCTCGGCTGCATTAAGATGAGCTGAGCCTGAAAGCTGTGGTGAGTAACTTTTTAAAATCACATTTTTATTGAATTTGCTTAAACTTTAGTTCAATTCTGATAGGAATCTAATTATTAAATGATTCTAATCAAATCAAGTTCGGCGCACAAATATGTCACATTTTCTATCACTGGATGTAAGTGCAAGACCATTATAGTTGTTTAAATCATGAAAATAAAATAATCCAGAATTAAGAGCATGCCTAAAGACAACACACACACACACACACACATTTGTGTTTGAATGTTTTTGTTGCGACTATATTAACACGGCACATATTTCTCTGTCAGTGCATGTCTGTCTGTGGTTATGCGTGAATGTGTGTGTTCACGCAGTGCTTATTGCACTGCTTGCATGCTTGTGTGTGTGTGCGTGTGTGTGTGTGACGTTTTACAGGCAATCTCTTTACTGCTTTGTGGTGCACACCTACTTTTACTACCGCAGACCACAGTGAAGACAGGATGGAACACACACACACACACACACACACACAGTTTATGAGGAGGCTGAGCTGAGGGGTGGGGTGGGGTGGGGGTGGTAGAGACATTAGTTTAATTATGGTCAGGGTCTGGGATTACAGCAAAGTCTGGGTCTTTCACAGCATTCATGTAAAGCGCCGCGTCTCTCATCCATTTACAAGTTCATGAAAATGTATCATGGACATCAGCATTAATGGCTGCTGGGTTCAAACAAGAGTTCAAATTTTCCTCCATGTACATGTATTTGCTAAGATGCTATTAAATTTAGAATTTAGAATGGCTTAAAGGACCATACTGGCAATAGTATGTGTTTGAGCCCAATATGTACAACCGCCATACATGTTATGTTACTGACAATTTCCAAAACATAAAACAGTATTTTAATTTTCCAGTTTTTTTTTTTTTTTTTTTTTTTTTTCAAATCCCATAATCTTTCAAAATCATTCAGGTGATACAAACATCTTAAAATTCAATGTTTCACTTGCTAACTCTTAGCACAACTGTAGAAGGCAAGGTCATTTTAATTTTTCATTAAAAACATCTTTTCCTGGAACTATATTTCCTGGCGGAGACATACATTGTCTTCTGTTCAGCTCTGTGTTGGATCAGTTAAATAAAGTTACTTTGACAAAAAAACAAAAAAAAAAAAAAAAAAAAACCCTAATAGATGTCATGTTTGCTGTGATGGATTATGTATCTCAAGCATGTTTCAAGTCCATACAAGTTGATTTTAATAGCATACAGGAATGAACTGAAACCAATGGCAGTCTGAAAAGTAGGAAAAACAATCAAAAATTTACCACTAAGTAGGACATATTTTAGGAAATGACACGCAATGTGGATTGCATATATTTGGCTGAAACATGCATGATCACTGATATGGTCCTTTAAAGTAAGATTTCTGCATTTTGAAGACATTCTTTCCTACAGGCAGTTTCAGATTAAGCAAGAAACTCATCACATCTCCACTCACGGAATAAGACCCACTCAAGGTGGAGTTATCTGGGAATTCTATCATTTTTCCAGCTAGAATCCATTAATCTGCATATATTATGAATGGCATTACTGTGACCCTGAACAAAAGACTTTTCAAAGAGACAGTGAATAAGTAGAATATGAATATAAAAATGTAGTTTAGTCACAATGACAATCATAATGTTCACCATGTGAAAAGTCTGTAGACCTTTTTCTTCCCCTAACTATAAATATTTAAATTTGAACAGAGTTATCATTGCAGAAAATCTATTTTAAATTTGGTATTGTGCCTGTTTTTTGTTGTTTTTGTTTTTTAATCTACCAATCTATGATAGATTAAAAAAACATAATCTTATATATATCATTTTTCTTTAATCTATCTATCAATGTCACATTGACAGGACACATCTTTTTATGCAAAAACACATTTAGTTTCTAAAATGTTGTTCCTGCCTGTTTGAGCAGGTTTTAGGTTTTTACTGGGGAGCGTTGTGGGTGCAGTACAGCTGCTGAGCGACAGGTGGCAGTGCAGACATGTCACTCCCGCAGAATCCACAGACTGTGGGATGATGGGTTCGTTTTTCCAGGGGGAGGGACAGTGGGGCTTTTATGCAGTGGGATGCTATATTGTATTCTACCACATTTGAGCCCTGCAGCTGTTGCCTGCATTCTGCCTCAAGTATATTTAATACATGCACTGTGCACATTTGCGCAGCATTATAATCATTTTGTTCATTTTCACTGGATGTCATGTCATGGGTCCCATCAGCTACATCTATAAATATATAGAGTGCTATGCAAAACACGTCTGTAATCTGTAAAGATGTCATCAAAAATAATGAAATCAAATGTTTTATTAATATCAAAAATTTTTGCAGTCAAATATACATAATACTACTTAAAGTGTTACACTTTCTTTCATTGTTGCAGGTGCTACATGATCAAACGCCAAGTGGCTCATACACCACAGACAGACTTTGTCTGTTTTTCAAGTAAAACATGACCAGATTACAGTATTATGTTTAGCTCCGTAGTTTATCTTAAAAAATGGACCTTTTTGTATGCAATATTATGCATGCCAAACGTGTGCAATCACAATGATTCTTACAATGATGCTCTTCTCATGACCTTCAGATTTAATCCTTCCCAAAGACAATCCTCAGCAGGTTCTGCTGTTGAACAATCCGTCTCTGCATTATGACCTGCAGCAACACAAAATGTATAAGCACGATGTTTTATACAGTAAATTATTTTACATGGAGAATTCAAAGCAAAGTTCATTGACCTGTGGCTTACAGCACAATACCATACAGTACTATACAATACGATACGATACCCTGCGATGTGATGCAGTACAATACAATGCAGTACAGGAATGCAATACAGTACAATCCAGTACAATACAATAAAATGCAATACAATACAGTACAATGTAATGTAATGCAATACAGTGCAATGCAATGCAATACAGTGCAATGCAATGCAAGACAAATTTCCCTTCAGGACAATAAAGTTTATCTTATCTTATTTTGAAAGATAAGGAGTTTTGAAACAAATAATAGGAAAACTAAAATAAGGTTTTATGTTTTGGAAATTGGTTGTCAGTAACGTAACATGTATGCAGTTGTATATATTGGGCTCAAACATGCACAATCGCCAGAATGGTCCTTTAACTGTCCCCCTGAGCCCCGCTGACATCTCCTTTCCAATCAGTTTTTTCCTGCTAAGACATAAGAGTTGATGAGAAAGATAAAGGGAGGAGGAGGAGGAGAGGAGGAGGAGGAGGAGGAAGATGGAATATGCTCTGANGGAGGAGGAGGAGAGGAGGAGGAGGAGGAGGAGGAAGATGGAATATGCTCTGAATGCATCCGAAAAATATGTGCTCTTCTTTTAGCACAACCACTTTGTTGTTATTGTTTTCTTGCGGTAGATTCTCACTTTCCTTTCCTCTCTCTCTCTCTCTCCCTCTCTCTCTCTCTCCCCCTCACGCGACCACAGAATTTCCCGTTTCCATCCTGCGGTCGTTAAGCTGTGAGATCTGACATGTAATTGCATGTTGACCACACATCAGTGACACCACAAAGCTAAATATAAGTCAGCTGTCCTCCACAAACCCAAATATATTCCTGTCTTGTGAAACCACAGCTCTGTTTATTTCAGTGAGCAGATCTTCCTTAACTGTAAAAAATAATATAACATATAAATATATATTAAAAAAAGTCATTAGACATAGAATTCATCATTCTATTATTTTCACCTTATTAGTAAATGATAACTTTTGTTTCAAAGTTGAGCTGTTTCATTGATTTTGATAATGATGATATATTGACCCATTTATATGATGAAATGTTGACTGAATATTGATCCAGTCTGCTATCTTTATGTGGCATTATTAGCCAATAATTATATAGACTTTTTCATTTTTGATTGACTATTTATTAGAACTTGTGCAGACATTTTCACAAATTCATCTAATCATGTGTTTTACTTTATTTCTAATATATATATATATATATATATTGCATTTTAGAGTGAACCTTTNCATGTGTTTTACTTTATTTCTAATATATATATATATATATATATTGCATTTTAGAGTGAACCTTTATTCTAAATGGAATACACGAAATATTTCCTTATAGAAAAATTGCTCGGTTATGTGAGCAGAAGTGTTCATATACTGAAAGTTATTTGTCCATGAAGCAGAAATGCATTCATCGAAAAACAGATTCACAGACCTAGAGTTACAATAATAACCTATAACTGTGATTATGACTCTCATGAGCTATCATTTCTGCCAGATGTTGGAAATTTTGGTTTGAAAACTTCATTTGTCATCCCTGCAGCTGAGTGGTTGTTTGCTTGTGTTTGAGGATGACTGAAGCTCGTTGGACGACCAACATGCCAAAGGCCAAATTACTATTTGTGTATAAATATGCTTTGACATTATGAAAACTGTTTCTCAGACATTCCAGAAATGATGCAGCAGCTCAGGCTGGTGAGATGATTTATGGCAGATGTTCTCAGATATTGTTGTGCTCTAGACCTGCGAAGCTTTATACCCTTATTTGGACAGATTTTCTTCATCTTTACATCGTCGTCAAACCACTTTTTAACTAAATCCACTTGGATATCTTACATTACTCCCATTTTATCTCCTCTTCATTGGCTCCCAGTCAGTTTTAGAATCCATTTTAAAATTCTTATCCTAACTTTAACAGCCTCACATGGTCAGGCACCTCAGTATATCTCAGACCTTTTACAGGCCTACACCTCCAGTCAGTCTTAGGTCTTTAGGTCAGAGATTACTGGAGGTGCCTCATACCCATTTGAAGACCCCTGGAGAGCATGCTTTCCAGGCTAAAAGGTTCTTGTTCAGACAAGCTTTTGAGTAGCATTTTACCCTTATGGTTTGTATGGCTCTTTGTCCATGTCTCTGTTCTCTGAATTTATTTTGCTATTTGTTTTGTTTTATGTTATTTGTATTTATAACTGTGAAGCACTTTGTGATTTCTTGTCTATGAAAGGTCCTATATAAATAAATGTGACTTACTAGAATACTTTCTCCTGCATTTCAGAAGTGCACCTGCAGCCATCTTTTTTTCTTTTTCGGGTCTAAAACAGGACACAGGTCTTGAGTCTGTTAATTATCCTTTAACCAACAAACGCGGCATAAACAATATGTTGTTCAGTTAACATGATAAATGCCAGGTTAAATTCTCCAGCGCTGACTGAAAATTACATTGACATCAATACATTAATACATAATAAATTACATTAATACATTGACTTGGATGCATCAGTCACAATGAAGGGCAAAATAACCCATCTCAAAAGAAGCCACTGTAAGACTGAATAATGGAGCTGTAGAGAAATGACAATGCTTATTCCTGATTTGTATTGCCTTGTGTTTCTCTCTCTCTCTCTCTCTCTCTCTCTCTCTCTGTGTGTGTGTGTGTGTGTGTGTGTGTATGTGCATGTTTGTGAGAGTGGGTCCATCATGCAGATCAACGTTTAGGTCTGAGGGAGGCAGTAGAAGTTGAGGACTTGAGGATCACTGCACTTCACTGAATCGAATGATGGACATGAAGGTGTGTGTGTGTGTGTGTGTGTGGTGTGTGCCTATCTCTGCCTCTCTCTCTCTCTCTCTCTCTCTCTCTCTCTCTCTCTCTCTCTTTACTGGGCTTCTGCACAGCTCAGCACATGCATTGACAAGTTCCAACATCCACAACAGTTTAATAAATCTATGTATTATTAAATGAACTAAGATATATTTGAACAAAAATATTCAAAACATATAGGAATTACTCGTGTAAAGCTGCATAGGCCCCGCAGCAGATGATGGTGATCTGCCTGCAGGTAGACCCCATGTTTAAAGACCGGATCAGGTCCTCACACACAGGTTCAGACCTGCTCTGTAAAGCAGATTATTCACCTCTGACAGACCCATTAAACTGAAACAGGAAGTCCTTTCTGAGCTAATTTATACATCAATAAACTAAAGGCTAACCCAAGCAGCTCAGGGTTCAGTGCTACGCAACTGAGTGTGTGTGACTGGTAAATACCTGAATACCTACGTGGGAAAAAAAAAAAAAAAAAAAAAAAAAAAAAAATCAAGAAAAGGTGTTGCAACAAAAACTAGAAATGAGTTTCTGGTAGGAAATGTGCCTGTGATTGCAACTTGCTGAAAGTAGTGCTGAAAAGAAGCTGAAAAGCTGAAATCGATCAAATTTTCTGATGTTGCAATGTATTAATTGTTTATGAAGAGGAAAACTGTTTAAGATATTGTGGAAAAAATCAAAATGGCAGAAAATGTAGTAAAGCAGTTGTTGCTGAATGAGCCACACCCACTCAATTATGGCAGCCAATAGCAGCAAAATTATGAGATATCGTAAAATAACTTTTGTTCATGTTGTTTCAGACATTACATGAGTCACATTTTATGTCAATTGAGCTAAAAATGTAGAGATAGTTATGAAAAAAACTGTTTCTGGAAATATTCAAAATGGCAGAACATTTAGGTGGAAATGGGCGTGGCCTATATGCCTGAATCTTGCATCCAAGGAATCCAGAAATTTTGTAGGACCTATGGTTCAGAAGTTATAAGCCCAAACGTGAAAGTGGTTATTTTTGGTATTAGAGGATGAGAGTTTGACAAAAAAAAAAAAAAAAAAAAAAAAAAAAAAAAAAAAAAACCTCAAAGGACCATACTGGCCATTTGGCATGTTTGGGCCCAATATATACAATTTGCATACATGTTACATTGTTGGCAACCATTTCCCAAAATATAAAACTGTATTTTAGTTTTCCTGTTATTTTGCAAAATCTCCTAATCTTTCAAAATCAAATGTTCAGCTGCTGCACCTACCTTAACGTTCAATGTTTCGACTGATAATAATTACGCTCAATTATAAAGGCACAGACATTTTTAATTTCTTAATAAACGCCGTTTTCTCCTGGGACTATATTTCCTGGAGGAGAAATACATCGTCTTCTGTGCAGCTTTGTGCTGAATCAGTTTAATAAAGTTACTTTGACAAAAAAAAACCTAATGGATGGATGTCATGTTCATTGTGATGGATTACATATCTCAGCATGTTTCAAGTCTCTACAAGTTGATTTTAATAGTGTAGTGTACTGGAGTGAACTGAAGCTAATGGCAGTCTGGAAGGTACCATGAAAAAAAAATTACTGCAAAAGTAGTATATTTTGGGAAACAGTTGTCAGTAACGTAATGGGTATGGATTGTATATATTGGGCTCAAACATCGATCGCTGGTATGGCTGGTATGGTTTTGCTTTAAAGCAAAACCTGCTGGCCTTTTCTCCAGCCACATCCAGAAATCTCCTGACAGAGAGCACGGCTGTGCAGTCCTGTGGAAGATGAGCAGAGCCATCAACAGGCATTAAATGATGCAACCTGAAAGCACTTTATACACGACATCTCACCGTGCGCCGCTTCAGACAGCAGTCTGTCTCCTCCTGTACTTACAGCCTCACGCCATTATACTCCATTATTATCTTAGTCATGTCCTCTGTGTCCCGCCATGATAAGCTCTGCTCAGACAGGCGATCAGCACCCCCCCCCCCCCCCCCCNCCCCCACCTGTAATTAACCCCTCAGTTTATTGCCCTACATTATTACACGGCCTCTTCAGAAATGCCTCTGGCTTCTGCCCGCACAACTGTAGCTGTGTGCACCTGTCCAGGTGAGATGGAGATCAGTGCAGGTTTAAAGGTGCAGCTGCTGGGCAGACGGGACTGTGCTATAATTTCAGCTCTCATACACCCTGTCAAGATAGCAGTGTGTATGTGATTTTTTTAAATTTTTTTTTTATATCTGGTCTTAAAGTGAAAACTCCTCTGATCATTTTACAGCACTGTGGTTTCTGTTAACAAGCAACATAACTGGAAACAGCAGCAAGTCGCTCCATGCTGCCAGAAAAGAGAAATGAAAAGTAGAGCGCATTTCATGTTTCTGACATGCCATCAGTGTCTTTTTAGTGTTAAGTAGAACTTTTTATACAGTTGGAACCTTTTCTGAAGAGTCTGCTGAAAGGGCTTAATGTTCTATTATGTGAGACATGCAATTTGGGTTTAACTGAACTACAACTGCAACTGCATACAGTATATCCAGTACAATAGTGCAATATGGTATAAATATGCTTAAAAGAACTGCAATATTCCAATACTGGCACAACTATTGTCTATTATACTGCAATATATATCTATACAGACTTCTTACGGGATTATTTTTTATTATCAACAATGCTTTATTTTGTGAAAGAAAGATAAGGATATACAAATCATATAAACTGTAACAGATAATTCACCAATATATATATATATATATGGACCTCTCACCCTCCCAAAACCCATCCGCCTGATCTGGAGAGAGAGAGAGAGAGAGAGAGAAAAAAAAACAAACCCTGGGTATCCAACCAGATAGATTTAAAAAGTTGCTAACTGTTGCCAGCTAGTCTGGAAGCAGCACAGAAAAGTTCTGGATATATGTCTGAAAGGCCTGCCACCTCTTATAGAACAGATCCGTAGATCCTCTAAGGAGCTTAATTTTCTCAAATTCAAGAAAGAATAAAATGTTTTTAATGCACATGGAGTATGAAGGAGGATCATTGTTCTTCTTCTGACCAAAAGCAACAAAAAGGCAATAATATCAGTCTTAGAGAGGCTACAAGGAAATGGGTCTCTGGACGCCCCAAAAATAGCCAGTAGGGGACAGTAATTTGGGATTATTTATACATATTTTTATATCTGTATTTATCTCATTAATTCCACATTTATCTTTTGAATCATGATTTATCTATTTCATTCTTGGTACTAATACGTGCAATGCTTTGGTACACAGAGCAATGGCCTTCAAAACTGCTATATTTCCAATTACTGCCGAGTACTTATACATATTTTATCTGCTCTACTTTTAGGATTAAGGATTTGTCATTTTTCTATCTACATTATCTTATTTTATTCTTGCTACTTATTCTTATTTTTCACCTCATTTTTCGTATTGATGATAATATTGTGTTGTCCATAAGCACATTACTTGTTTGTGCTTATGTGTAGACTGTAACAATGTCATAAATGAATGTGAGGAGTGCTGCATATGCAATCATTATGGTAATGATATTGGGCCGTGATGCACTGGGGGAAGTTATGGTAACTGGGAGCTGTCTTACGGCTTGCAGATGCTTATAAGGATGTTAGTTACTCCAACATGGCAGCATCCTTCACCCAGGGCGTTACTCATGTCAGTGGGTTTGGTGTGAGCCAGCAGAGCGCCTGATTATTGCGGCTGCAGCTATGGATGAACAGCTTTGTTTTGCTCGCTGATATCTTGCTGCTGCACTATGTCATGTTTTCTCTTTTGGTAAAGATTTTATGATGCAACTGTGTCTCAGGCTTGCCAGTCGATGGGTATTCAGTTTTTAATGTTTGTTTGCAAACAGAGTCTATTTACAGCATATTTATTTATGTATTTATAATTACAGCTGTCGTCTCGGTGTCTGTTTGGATGATTTACACCAGCTGTGTTGGTGCTATATTAACGTACTGAGGAAGAGTAACAGCAAGCAAACACACCACCAAGTGACAGCAATGACCTTTGACCTTTATGAACAGAGCCAAACAAAGGGCAAAGGGTGAGTGATGGAGCTCCTGCTGGCATGTGTTGTTTGGGTGACGGAAAAACCTGCTGTAAAAAAATTATAAATAATATCAGATACAGATGATTCCCACGTTGAAAAGTCAGGCGCAGCATGCCGACTAAAACAAACAAAACCTGAACATCATTCTGCTGAGGGAAATGAAATATCTCACAAAACCTCAGAGCATCAACATCTCCAGAAACAGCAGAGCAGTTCTGGCATCGTTTGGATTTGTGAGGCATCACCGCTGTACTGTAAAAGCCTTCGTTTTATTATTATTCATGTTCTTATTTATTTATACTCCAACTTTTATTACCATGAAACTTTGAGGTCTATTTTTGAAGGAGCAGGTCAGGAAGGAGCTGAGGCATAATCCTGTTTTAAACGACAATACCACCCATTTTGCATGTTTGAGCCTAATATATTCAATTTTCATACATGTAACGTTACTGATAATCATTTCCCAAAGCATACTACTGGAACAGTGAATTAAAAATGCTTTTCCTACTTCCAGACCACCATTGGTTTCAGTTCATTCTGGTACACTATTAAAATCAACTTGTTCATACTTGAAACATTCTTGGGATAGGTAATCCATCATCACCAACAAGACGTGTATTCAGGTTTTTTTAGAAGTTGCTTGCTCAGAGGCACTTGGACAGCAGTTTTTGATGGAGCAAAGAGAAAGACTCATTCACTCTTTCAAAGTTATTGTTGAAAAATTTCCTGACCTGGTGTGGGAGAGTTTGATTTTTAAACTCTTGCTAAAATTGACCAAATGTATTATAATATGTTTTAAAATGATATATTTCTAAAATCAACAGGATCCAGTTTGTTAGTGCTGCATGATATTCAAGTTTAGCAGAACTGAACTGAATGTGAGGGCTCAAAGTGTGTGTGTGTGTGTGTGTTTAACAGAAATCAGAATGACTCTGACAATCTCTCTCTCTCTCTCTCTCTCTCTCTCTCTCTCTGTCTCTCACACACACACACACACAGAGCAATTTCAATCTCTTAGTCTTTACTGCTTCAGTTGATGGTTTGTGTTTCGGCTGTAAAACCCCGTCAGAGCGCAGCGTTACATTAAACTGTAGCCAATCAGAGGGAGAGCTGCTATAAATCAGCTCACAGAGGAGATTTTATTCTACTGAGCAAACACAGCAGATTTATTCAAAAGGGAATTGTTTAAAGAAACATTTACTTCTGTGTTTATAGCTGGATTTCATTTTACAACTTGTTGCATGATGCTTTACATTAAAAACTGAACTGAAGCAGGAAAATCTGCTTTTGCTGTTGAGAGGTTCTGTATTCAAACTCTTTTTTTTATTTTTTCCACCTCTTTCGGCTTTGCATGTGATGCTCATGTTATGAAAGACTGCAGAGGACTGTGAGCAGGATCTGTTTGTTGTTGAATTAACACACTTTAGGGAATCGTTTGGCGAAATTGCAGCTATGGTGAAAAAAAGAAGTATAATGTGCAGTTCACGGAGCTTTTCTGACTCCCAGTTAAGTTATGCTAATGATTAGCATGCTAATCATTAGCATGCTGCACCTGAAATCTCATCTTGGTTTTTGGAACAGAAAACCAAACATATTGATCACATCCAGGTTAACAAATTTACTTTATTTGCTAAATGTGCTTTTGGAATGCCCCTAATTCTGGCCTCTGATAAAGAAATCAACCATTAAAGGACCATACCAGCCATTTTGCATGTTTGAGCCAAATATATTCAATTTTCATACACATAACATTACTGACAATCATTTCCCAAAGCATACTACTGGAACAGTGAATTAAGAATGTTTTTCCTACCCTCCAGACATCCATTGGTTTCAATTCATTCTGGTACGCTATTAAAATCAACTTGATAATACTTGAAATGTTCTTGGGATAGATAATCCATCATCACCAACAAGACGTGTATTCAGGTTTTTTTTAGAAGTTATGTAATTTTAGTGTTTAAGCTCAATAAAAAGCACAGAGTGAATGTATGTCTCCACCAGGGAATATAGTCCCAAAAGAAGACCTGCGTTTATGGAAAAAATTTAAAGGACCGTGACTTCATAAGGCTGTGTAACTATTAGCAGGAGAAACATGGATTTTTAAGGTGGGTGTATCACTTGAATATTTGATTTTGAAAGATTAAGAGATTTTGCAAAATATCAGGAAAGCTGAAATACGGTTTTATCCTTTGGGAAATGATTGTCAGTAACCTTACATGTATGAAAATTGAATATATTAGGCTCAAATGTAAAATGGGTGGTGTATGGTCCTTTAAAATGATAATTTATTTTCTGCCTTAAAGGACCATACTGGAAGTCATGCACGTTTGAGCCCAACAACCTGCATAAAGGTTATATTACTGAAAACCAACTTTCAAAACATGAGATTCTGTTTTAGTTTTTCTGTTTTTTTTTTTTTTTTTTTTAATCCCCTGATCTTTCAAAATCAAATTTTCAGGTGAATTAAAGGTTTCACCTGCTAACATTTTTGCACAGTTGTAGAAGGCATGGTCATTTTAATTTCTCTGTAAAAGCCGTCTTCTCCTGGGACTATTTCCTGGCAAAGAAATACATCATCTTCTGTGTAGTTCCATGTTTGATCGGTTAAATAAAGTTACTTTGGCCAAAAACAACAACATCAAAAAAAAAAAAAAANAAAAAAAAAAAAAACAACTTAGTAGACATAATGTTCATTGTGATGGATTACGTATCTCAAACATATTTCAAGACTCTAAGTTGTTTTAATAACGTACTGGAATGAACTGAAACCAATGACAGTCTGGAAGGCAGGAAACAAAAGAATCTGAAATTTACCGCTAAAGCAGTATATTTTGGAAAATGGTTGTCAGTAACATAATGTGTATATAGATTGTATAATTTGGGCTCAAACAGGCATAATTGCCGGTATGGCCCTTTAACTCTGAGGTAAAGCTATGAAGACAGAGTCACAGACATGGAAATTATGCTGGTATCATGGAGGCATTAAAGGATAAAAGTTCTTCTAAAAGTCATGTGTTGTTTTAGAGGTGGAGCGTTGTAGTTTGGTATTGTTGCCTGTGGTACTTTGTTATCATGGTTTCCTGTAATTGTGGGTTTAACAAGAACTAAAGTCACCGTGCACCAGTGGTGGGCCGTGTATTTTACACTTACGCCTTCAGAGCTTTCCTCCTGCAATTAAACCACCTTCTAATAACCTCAGCATGACACTAGGACTATATGCTGCTGTTTTTAGACGTAACCAGCCCATATTCACAGAAATAAAGTGATTTAACACGAGGATCAACACCTATGACAGTTACAACACACTAACTGCAGAGACA
>VXCM01007013.1:0-24017 GCA_014773175.1 Lucifuga dentata
TCTTCAGCTCCTCACCTCAGTTCATCAGCCTGATTCACTTCAGGTGTGGACGCTGTCACTGATTTGGACCCGTTAGGCATGGATTTAAGCCTCAGTCTCTCACTCACTCATTGCCAGATTGTTCTTAGCCCCCGATGCAAGACATTCCAGCGTTTTTCTGTAGACTGACTCTCTGTTACCAAACCTGCCTGTCTTGGACTATCCTGCTCGTCGATCCCCGGGTATTCACCTCTGCCTTCTGTCTTCGGCTCCGATTCCTGTCCCTGCGTCTGGGTTCCTCGTCTGTCAGTCTCTGTGTGAGTGCTTTGCCCTGCCTATTGATCTGCCTGCTTCTGTGTTGGACTGAGAGTCCTATTAAAGAACTAAAACTGTCCGTGTTGTGTACTGTGTGCTGCACTTGGGTCCAAACCACACCCATCACACAAACATGTAAAATGGGTGATATGGTCCTTTCAGAGCCCTTAATTGGTATTAAAAGGCCTTAAAAGAGCACACTGGTGATTTTGTGTGTTCTAACAAGCATGGACAAAAACATAATACTGAAGCGGAAAATATTAGAATTGATTTTCCAACCTTCCAGACTGCCATTGGTTTCAGTTCATTCCAGTACGACATAAAAATCAACTTGTAGAGACTTGATNCTTCCAGACTGCCATTGGTTTCAGTTCATTCCAGTACGACATAAAAATCAACTTGTAGAGACTTGATTACTTGTTTACTTAAGTAATCCATCACAGAGAACCTCACTGTTCTTATTTTTTTGTTGACGTTACTTAATTTTACTGATCCAAAATTGAGCTGCACGTATGTCTCCACCAGGGAATATACAGTGGGAAGTTGGAATTATCATAGTATTAAACATTTGTGCAAAGAAATAAATGTTCTGAAATTATTTACACTTAACGTATCAATGGCAAACAGTTATTATACACTGTAGATAGTTAACTTGGCGATATATTTTGACCTTTTNCGTATCAATGGCAAACAGTTATTATACACTGTAGATAGTTAACTTGGCGATATATTTTGACCTTTTGGACCTTTTTATTTCAGTGTCATGCAAGAAAAAATATCGGCTGTTAGCTGATCCATTATAACTTCCATTCACAAAGCTCGCTTCCTCAGGCTCTGCCATGTTGAGTAATGTCATACTCGATGTCTACATAATTTTGGTCTGAGTTTCCCAGTTGGAACTCCGACTTCAAATACTGTTCTAACACATTTTTCCAAGTAGGAGGTCGGAAAAATTCTAGTTCTGAGGTAACTGTAATGCAGCAATAATCGTAGGAGATGACTGCTTTTACTGAGGAATTAAAACAGCCTACAATCATAAGTCTCAAGGTCAACATTTGAATATTTGATTTCAAAAGATTAGGAATTTGGCATAAAACTAAAATACTGTTTTCTGAAAATAAAAATACTGTTTTCAGTTTTGGAATATAGTTGGCAGTAATGCAACGTGTATTTATTGGACACAAACATGCAGTGTCACTAGTAGGTCCTTTAAATCCATCTTTCAAAAGTTTAAAAATACCACAAACATGGCAAATAAAATTTCAGTGTTATTTTCTCTTGTTGCATTGTGAAATCTCAGTAAAGAATGAAGAGATTTTGTATGTAAGTAACCGATTTGTTTTACAGCATAATGCAGACTGGAATGACCAGAACTAACAGTGATCATTTATGGTTGCAGGTTATCATACTATAGCAAAGTGCCCTGTATGTAATCTGTTTTGTGATTGGCTGTAACAGGAAGACCATCTGATTGGCTAAACTTTTAACACAAACATTTCAAGTTTTTGCAGCGAGGAGCTTTGTGACTTAAGCTAAGACGGGTTGAACTGAGAGCAGGAATGGCTTGCGTGCGTCTGTGTCTGGGTTTTGCATGCAGAGGGCGCTGTCGAGCACATTTCTTTCAGCTGAGAGCTTGTGCTGTGGATTTCTGATTTGAGAGAAAAGCTTGCACTATGAGCAAGTGCTTTGTGTTTTTGACAAAGAGCAAAATGTAATCTCTCAAATATGAATATTCCTGTTTAAATAATTTATTATTCCCTCAAATATGCACTTCTTTCAATAATTTTGAAACAAACAGCTGCATAGAGGATCAGAAAAATAATTGGAGAGAAATGAAAAGTGGGTTCACCAATTATATGCTGGTTTATACAATGTGTGAGAAAAAAATTCCACCTGAGAGGAGAAAATGCAGAAAATACAGGAAAGGAAATGAAAGGAAGGTTCAGGCGGGGAAGAGACTTAATTCAACCTTTATTTTACAAATGATGGCAGACAAAAATGTCAGTACAGCACAAAAATATCCAGGGATAGAAAGTGTGGACAAAAAAAAAAAAAAAATNAAAAAAAAAAAAAAAAATCCAGTCATTAAAAGCAGGACTTGTACCAGTGTTGATTGGATTTAGTGTGACCTGGTGTGTTCATGTTACCAGTCATCACGGTGAAGAGGACTCTGCTTTTACAGAGGACAAGAGGAGCTGCTGTGATTGGTTGTGTAGTTACCGACCTCAAACCAACACAACACGCCCACTGACCTTAACTGACCATATATGATACTGACCATATATGATACTGACCATATATGATAACTGACCATATATGATAACTGACCATATATGATAAATGGCCATATATATAACTGATCATATATGATAAATTACCATATGTGATAACTGATCATATAACTGAACATATATTATAACTGATCAATAACTCAGCATATATAATTGACCATATATGAGAAGTGATCATATACGATAAACAAACATATATGATAACTGATCGATAACTCAGCATATATGATAACTGATCACATAACTGACATTATATGATAATTGATCATATAACTGACGATCTATGATAACTAACCATATAACTGATCATACATGATAATGGACCATATATGATAACTGAAATATGTGATAACTAATCATATATAACTAACCACATATGATAACTGATCACATATGATAACTGACCATATATGATAACTGACTATATGATAATTGCTCATATATGATAACTACCGTATATTACTGATCATATCTGATAACTGATCATATACGATAACTGACCATACATGATAACTGATCATATATAACTGACCATATATGGTAATTGACCGTATATAAATAACCATATTTGATAAATGATCATATATAACTGATCATATATGATAACTGATCATATATGATAACTGACCATATATGGTAACTGATCATATATGATAACTGATTATATGATAAATGTGCATATGTGATAACTGATCATATACAATAACTGATCATATATGATAAATGACCATATGTGATAACTGATCATATATGATAACTAACTATATGTGATAACTGATCATATATGATAACCTCTGCATGCAGCCAGCATAAAAATACCAAACGTTTGCTGGCTTGCTGTTTTTGGAATGTGACATATTTTTATGAACTGGTTGGTTTGGTTCAGTTTCACACACACAAAAAAAAAAAAAAAAAAAANAAAAAAAAAAAAAAAAAAAAATCCAATTAAACCAAAATATATTAGCAAAAGTCATGTGACAACACTCTTCTTCTCATACATTGCATTACATACATGGTAATAACTTCTATAACAGCAATAAAGAGAGCTTCCTGTGCTTCCTGACCACCGTCTGGAGGCTGAAGCAAGAAAGTTTAACACTATAAAATCAATGCTGATGGACCGTTTCAATGGCATTAGTATGGTGGCTCATTTTTTAAAATGTTTTTGTGGTGGGATTTTGTTGGCCTTGGCAGAGGTATGCACTCTTGTTTGTTGTGTTTCCACCTTTAGCTGTTAGCCAGTTAGCCTTGTAGCTAAAATAATTCATCAGCGCTGACCTGTGACTTTCAGACATGTTTGTTTAGTTTCTTGTTCTTGCAAACTTTATAAAAATGCATCTTCACACACAATATAGTCAATATCATGGTAGACACATTTGTTTCATATATATATATAAATTTATACTGGCATTACCATGAAATATGATATGGTACATCCCTATTTCCAATGTCATGACTGCTGTGTAAATAGCTCTTACATTTGTATACACTTTGTATTTTTAAAATACTTCTGAATTGTGCCAAAATAATCAAATCAAATCATGATACATCAAATCGTGCTGTAAAGAATCATAATCAAACCAAATGGTTGTGAGATGGAATGTTTACACTCCTCTGCTGCATGCAAACTGCACCCCAAACAAAGTGTGAAGGAGATTTGGGCCAGAGTCTAAAAAGTCAAAGTTCAGTCACTGGACTAGAAAAAAGAATAATTCTAAGATGTTTCTCTGTTCATCTGAAAGGCTTCTTCAGTTCTGACTGTAGTAGTGTGTGTGTGGTGTGTGTGTGTTACTGAGATGCTGTCATGGCCGCTGAACCTGCACACACGTGTGTTAGAATGAAGCTGGCAGGGTTTATGGCTGCATATCTGTATTGATGTATGAAGATCGTGTTTACTCAGACTGGGAGTCGCTCCTCATGCTGCATTACAGCAGAAAGGTGATCTGGATAAGTGAGCCAAGTGCTTTTGGCAATCAAAGTTGGCAGAAGTCTTTCATGTTTATATGAGCTGGGTCTCGATAGTAAACCTTTTCAAGCTTCCATTATGTATGCTGTATGTTTTCTGCACATTATAAGGAGACGTATATTAAACGCTCCTAATTTTATTGGTTTTATAAGTTTAGGAGGAGCTTCTCTCTTGAGGAAGGATGACCTTTGTTGTAAATGTGTAACTTTATCTGATCTACAGATTCATACTTTCTACATTTCTGTAAATGCCCATCCGTAAATCCTACTTAAACATTCCCATCCTATACATAGCTTTTAGTTTTGTTATATTTCCTTATTTTGCTACCAAGTGATTCATTGCATGTTGTATCACTGTATGCGACAAACGTGAAACTGTATGTAATGTGGAAAGAGGATCTCAGTCTGTTGATGGTTTTTGTGAAGGCTTCATGTTCTCCTCACATCTGTGAGCGTTGATTCTCAAAGTCCTCTCATCACAATGTCATTGGGCACATATGGGATGAGCTCCTGCCTCTGTGAACCTATCAGGACAAGAGATATAGAGAATGTAAAGATGGGATGGAAAATGGATGAATGAGCCTGTCCTGGTACAGGTTTAGGGTGTTTTCAGATCTGTAGATCGTTTGTTCTGGTCTGAATCAGGAATTAAATTGTTGGTTTGGTTCAGTTTCACACAGTAAAACATCCAATCAAACTAAAATATATCAGCTTAAGTCATGTGACAACACTCTCTCTGCTCATTTGTCAGAAATGTCTGGA
This sequence comes from Lucifuga dentata, assembly GCA_014773175.1. Classification (NCBI taxonomy): domain Eukaryota; kingdom Metazoa; phylum Chordata; class Actinopteri; order Ophidiiformes; family Bythitidae; genus Lucifuga; species Lucifuga dentata. Next base: position 5,313 of record VXCM01007013.1, read on the forward strand.
AGCAGAGAAAGAAAATCCAAACAGGAAGTAGTTAGTTATGGTGTCAAAGTAAATCAGAGTAACAAAGATGAATGTGGATCCTTTCCTAGTCATAGCATCATTTGATCCATGAAGAAGAAAACTATGACAGCAGAAGCTGAATCTGATGTAGAGACATGTGGAAAACCACATGCTGCTTCACATGATCTGAAGAAGACATGCTGCCTTTGCATGCTGAACAGGAGAATGGAGCAACATGCTAACAACATACAAGCACACGCTAACCTGAACATGTTCATCTGAACACGTGTTAGCTAAGATTGATGTGTTTCCACCTTTAACAGCATCATTGATTTGATCATCAAAGGTGGAGTTTACTTAACGTTAAACACACACACACATCTCTACATCTCTGCTGCTAATCAATCAGTACGTCAATAGATTGATCTGCAGTCGGTTCAGAAGCTGTGAAGATCATATTCAGACCATAAACAAACTGCTCCAGAGTTTGTTTGGAACCAGACTGAGACCTCCTCATAACGTCTCTGTGGTTGTTTTGGTGATTCAGGTCTGATTTCTGTGTTCAGACTTGTTCAAACAAATTGTACAATTAGACCAATCCAGTTAAACTGGACTAAACCACATAGGTGTGGAAACATCCTTCACACTGCTGTTACAATATTTCTAAGTCTTATTGACTGTAACCTCCATTTTGTCCCCTAGCTCAAAACAAGCTAAATGATCCACTAATGCCTCAGAATGTGGATGCGTGTCTGTGTGGGATCACTGAAATTAGCTACAGCCAAAGTGGGAAGAAATGCTGATAAAACAGCAAATGTATGAAAACATGGTTTAGCGGGCTGTACGGCAGCAGTAACACGTCAAATACGCTGACATCAGCAATGGGGCGGAGCTACCAGCAAGCAGTTTTTCTTCAGCAGGTGACATGATTACAGCGAGAACATCTCAACTTCCTCCAGAAGAACATGAAGACAGAACAGAGTTTATCACACACACACACACACACACACACACACACACACACACACACACACACACACACACACACCACATGCTTCAGTGGTGTGTAATGACGCAGGCCTGTGTTGCCTTAATTCTAAGCATTCAAGTGTAATGAAATTTATTTTGGTATATCTTCTTTTTAAAATAACTGAAAGTTATTGAACAAAACCATCTAATGTTATATATATATATATATATATATATATTTTTTTTTTTTTTTTTNTTTTATGGAAATGTTGGAAATGGTTGATGATTATGGATGATTATGGAATTGTCTCCTTTATTAAATACATACTGTGCAACACCATACTAAAAACTATAACACACACATATATTTGAAGTGTTTCACCCCGAGTGTGTGTGTGTGTTGTGTGTGTGAAAGAGAGATGCACAATAGCCTGCAAAAATAGGCGATAGTGTAGAGAGGAGATCAAAGTAACAAAGAGGCAGATTCATTTCAAACACATTTCAAAGACTGGATGGATAAAAAATAAATAAATAAAAAATCAAAGTGAACAAAGTGATTGAACTACAGACAGGAAATGCAGCCGAGTCATCCATTTGTAAATGGACGCTATTATTAAAACAGAGGGTCAAAGGTCAGAGTTGCCGTAGTGGTTCTAAAAGAATATTTGATTACTCTCCCTCATGAATGTCGACTTTTATATGTGCCAATCTAAAAGTAAGTTTAACCTGTCTCTTTTTTTTCATTTACACTATTAACACATTAAATCAGAGACTTTAGCAGATTCTGTCACAAAACCATGGAGGAGCCGAAAACAATAGAATCAATTGTTGAAGCACTAATTGATTAATTGATTAGTCGCAGACAATTTGTGTTGTATTAATATATTTTAAATAAATTAATTTATTAAGTAAAACTAGCATTCGCTGATTCCAGATTAACAAATATGTTAAGGTGCTGAGTTTTCTCTTTCAGAACATTTTAAATGGAAAAAAGTTTGGAGTTTTGGCAGATAAAATCTGAAATTTGAAGACATCAGCTTGGAATGAAGAGTTTTAGGAGTTTTTGTCATTATCTTTTGACTTTTTATACACTAAACATCAGTAACACTTTAAAGGACCATACCATCCATTTTGCATGTTGAGCTTAATATATTCAATTTTCATACGTTACGTTTCATACATTACGTTACTGACAATCATTTCCCAAAGGATAAAACTGTATTTCAGCTTTCCTGATATTTTGCAAAATCTCTTAATCTTTCAAAATTAAATATTCAAGTGATACACCCACCTTAAAAATCCATGTTTCTCCTGCTAATAGTTACACAGCCTTATGAAGTCATGGTCCTTTAAATTTTTCCATAAACACAGGTCTTCTTTTGGGACTATATTCCCCGGTGGAGGCATACATTCATTCCACGCTTTTTATTGTTGACTAAACTCTGATTAAGGCAATAAATCTTTTTTGTTTTTTTCAATTTCTTTTCAATCATGTACATGTCATAATTAGGAATCAGCATAAATCAGAGTAATCTTATTCTGAGTAACAGACAGTTTATGTGATTGTAAATGGATTTAATCAGACATAAATGTTATAATCAGAGTAAAACACCTGCACATGTACAGTATTTCCTCACCTGGTGACTCCTCATACGATGATGCACACACGTCATGCATATTCAGCAAATTACAGTGATTAAATTATTATTATTAATTTAACTGTAACTGCAACAGCAGGGACACTTTCATGAGATAAAATTAATTGAAATAGTCACCTCGCTTCTATTGGAATTTGTGACTTGCACTAAATAAACACCTGCACCTGAAAATATCTCATGTTTAACATCCTTCCTTCCCTCTTTGCATCCTGTAATAGCACCGTGGTCTAAAGCAGAAATTTGCTTTTCTTTTAACACATAAATACACATCATACAACGGTTGCTGTGTTACTGCAGAGATAAATTTGTTTTAAAATGCCGTGATGCTGCAGCTATAATCTGTAAATACCATGACTGCTGGAAACTCCTACTGTATTTCTCAGTTTCAGAAAGTCTCACTTGTGTTTCCTCTAGTTTCTATGTTCTTATACATGTGCATCATTTTCTCACCCATTTTACCACTCCCTCCTTCCTCCTCCTCCACTCCCTGATGGCACTATCCTACATGCAAGCTGTGGCGTGCTGCTTGTGTCCATTTCTTTCTTTGATGGAGGTGGTAAACTGGTTACTGGAAACATGTTTAAGGCTGGTGTATGCTTATAACAGATGGGGATGAAGTGGGCACACAGAGAATGTGATGTAATTGCATCCAAACGGCCGGCCGCTGAGACCACATATGAGGGTCTTTTGCGAGTTCACGCACCACTAGGAATTTGAATGTGGACGGCGTCTACATGACGTAAATGTGCCTTTATCAACGGTAGGCCAAGCGAAGAGGAGGAAAGGGACGGACCAATGCTGAACAACTTTCGACAAGTGAACTGGCAGAGGAGGTGAGGAAGTACCAGCACCTACAGTGCGTCACAAAAATGAGTATACCCTCGGTGCTTTGGTAATATATTCACTACAAGAAACCCAAGAAATTTTTTTTGAATTTGTTTAGAACCCACCATGTTTATTCAGAAACGGCATACAGAGTTTTTTTTTTGTTTGTTTGTTTTTTCAAACAGAACAAATTTTTACATGAGGTCTTTAAATTTAACTTCCCACAAAAGTCATTACAGCATGACATGTATCATGGGGAAACTTCAATATTTTGAATTTTGTTTTTTATAAACCAGCTTTCACTGTGCGAGGCGCTGACTTCACAGCACAAGTATCACTGAGACGTTGTTCCACGACTCCAGCATGACCTCTCAGAGCTTCCTGATGTTGGAAACTCTGCATTCCTCAACCTTGTGTTTAAGAATGCCCCAGAGATGTTCAGTAGGATTCAGGACGGGTGATATGCTCGGCCATTCCATGATTTTGATTTTCTGCTTCGTAGGTAGGACGTGATCGTCTTTGAATTGCATTTGGGTTGTTATAACAACCCAAACACAATACAGCTTGGTGACCCAGCTTTTTCAGGAAGGAATCAGTTTTTTCTTTCAAAATCTCACAATACCTAGCAGAGTCCATGGTTCCTTCAATGACAGTGAGTTCTCCAACACCAGCAGCACTCATACAACCCCAAACCTCGAGGCTTCCACCCCCACGCTTCACAGTTGGGAGCGTGCACTTTTAGCTTAGCTTCATGAGACCGCCTCCACACAAACTGCGCACCATCTGAACCAAACAAATTGATTTTCATTTCATCAGACCAAAGAATATGTTGCCAGTAGTTGAAAGATTTGGTTTCATACTCTTTTGCGAACATTAAACAGGCTTGTTTGTGAACTGGCTTCAACGAAGGTGCGCAAAAAAAAAAAAAAAAAAAAAAAAAAAAAAAAAACTTTGCATGCCATTTCTGAATAAACATGGTGGGCCTTGTTTCAAAATTCCTTGAGTTTCTTGGAGTAACAGGGAGGAACCTGTAGTGAAAATATTACCAAATCACCAAGGGTGTACTCATTTTTGTGAGGCACTGCATATGATTCCTCCATGAGGGATTATAAAAACTGACAAATGCTGCCATTTCCAAGCAGGAGATAGTCCGTACTCTGGAGTCTGAGCAACATTCCTATCGAATGAAGTGGAAAAATCTAACATGACAGATGGTGAAGGCTAGAAAGACCAAACCAAGAAGTGAAGATCATGGTGGAGGTAAAAAGAAAAATAGATAAGCTAAAGTGTACGGTAATCATGACAGCACAAGAACCGTGAATGCCAGGACACGTCCGTGCTACACATGCATCAGGCCTTATGGCCACAAAAGACAACCTCGTGCTTTCAGTTACACTGAAAGATTAGACAGTATACTATATATAGGTCGAGGTAAGTAAACCATTAAGTATAGTGACTAAATAGGTTGCTGTGAGCATGAGGTAAGTATAACGTTTAGGTAGGTTAAGTTAGGAAAATATAACAGTAAGTAAATCATTCCAATGGGCTGAGATAAGCATAAGGTAAGTACAACATTATGTATAACATGTAAGTTTATTTAGGTGATTATAATGATGAGAATATTATTTAGGTAGTTTAAGATAAGTTTAGGATACATTAAGTGTACCCTCTAGGTGGGTTAAGGGTATATATAACGCAAGTATAGCAGGTAAATATAAGGTAAGTATACCATTTAAGTATAAGGTAAGTATAATGGTATTTGTCATAAATATATGCCAGAATATTTGAACAATATTTAGTCCCAGATATATTCTGGAGATTTAATCTCCATGTCCCCAGTGAGTGAGGTGCTGGATATTCCCAGTGGGTGTGGAGGGGAGAGGAGTTATCATTCAGACCATTGGGGTAGTGGGTATCAAGTCTGTTGATCCAGGCTCTTTCAGCCCTCTTTCTGTACTTATCTTAAAGGACCATCTTAGGTTATGTTGTAGAGAGATGGCCTGAAGGTGGGTAATACCATGGTGCAGGAAGTGCTCTACTAGGTGAGACCTTGGGTTTGTGTGAGATCTGACGTTGTATTTATGGTTGTTTATTCAGTCTTTCAGTGAATTTTTTGTTTGTACTGTTTGTTGCATCCCTTCTTGGTGCATTTAATCAGGTAGATACAATTGGTGGGGTTCTCGGGAATGTCCCATGGGAGCAAGTATGACTGGCCTGTTAGGTGGTTTATGGCTGTCTGAGGTCTCCTAGGAGCTATGTTTTGTTTATTGGTCATTTTTGTGTAGACCAGGAGGTCCTTGAGATTTGCATTTTTCTTGTAAGCTATGTTGGTTAAGCAGTGTGGTTTTTCCCAGTGTTTGTTGGAAGTTGTTTTTCAACTTCTGATTCAGTTGTGTGGCCATGGTAGAATAGTGTGTTATTAGTGGAATGAGTAGGATAGAAGGTTGGTTGGAATCTGGTTTTGGTGTTGCTGGTTTTGGGTCGAAAACTTTTTTTCTAGCTTTGCGTAGCTCCGTATGGAAATAGCCTCTGGATCTGAGAGCCCTGAAAAGGGTTTGCTTGATCCCTGTCCTCCTTCCTGGTGCAAATGCAGCTGAACCAGAGTAGTTGGGATTTGAGTATCTCTCTGAAGGTGTGTTTCAGGTGAAAACTGTTTCTGTGTAGATGGGCATGACTATTTGTGTCCTTGAAATGGATTTTGATGTCTAGAGTGCCTGTTGAGGGAAATTGTGGTCCTTTGTGTCACAGTTCTGCATGTCTGATCTCCTACTCACCTGCCATTTCTGCCTGCCTGGTCCTCAGCTACTCACCTGCCATTTCTGCCTGCCTGGTCTTCAGCTCCTCACCTCAGTTCATAAGCCTGATTCACTTCAGGTGTGGACGCTGTCACTAATTTGCACCAATTAAGCATGGATTTAAGTCCCAGTCTCTCACTCACCCATTGCCAGATTGTTCTCTGCTATCCCCGATGCAAGACATTCGAGTGTTTTTTCTGTGGACTGGCTCTCTGTTGCCGAACCTGCCTGTTTTGGACTAACCTGCTTGTCGTCTCCCTGGTAACCACCTCTGCCTTCTGTCCCCGACTCTGATTCCTGTCCCTGCGTCTGGGTTCCTCATCTGTCAGTCTCTGTGTGAGCGCTTTGTCCTGCCTGTTGATCTGCCTGCTTCTGTGTTGGATAGTGGACTCAATAAAAGAACTTAAACTGTCCGTGTTTTGTACTATGTGCTGCACTTGGGTCCAAACCACACTCGTCACACTTTGAATGTGGCTGTGTCTAGGAAGTCTGCCTTATGTGGATATTTGGTTTGATCTTGTGGTGGTTGTTGAGGGTCTTGATAAAGGTCTGGAAATTGTGATTGATTAATCAACTCAAGCACATACTTTAGTTTTTCAAGTGTTACTGTAATGGCAAAAAATATCTGGAAATGTTGAATCAGCATCTGAATCTGCATCAGAATACACATGGTGATACACTATTATGCTGATTGTTTGATGGCATCCGTGGCTAATAGCATCCATGATTTCCTGTCTGGAAACATCTGGGCTTCATACGAGGATGAACTGCAAAATCAGTGACAGACTTATAACACTGACTTATGAATTTCTGAAAATGCCTCTCCATTGTGTTTTTGCGTTATTGTCTCAAAAAGGTTCAAATTAAATTCATGAGGTCTCTTGGTGAGAATCCATTCAGAGGGAGAAAATCACTGACACACAATATACAAAACCCATCACAAACATCATTAGTGTCCTGCAACACTAATCCCATCAGAACAGAGTGTTATCTGTCCCTGCATGGCCACAAGACTTCCTGTGACGTTAAAGTCCTCGGCAGATTTAAACACAATAATGAGAAAAATGTAAAGCTGTGGCTTCTTCATCTGGGTCATCCTTTGGCAACTGTTTTACTAATTTTCATTCAATCTTTACAAATAATGATAAGGAGGAAATAGAAGTCAAAAGGTCAGTGTGTAAATAAGTTTCACGACAAAATTACTTTGTTGCATCATTATGTGTTGCAGCAGAATCTGCATTGTGATTTTGGAACTCGTTGCGTGTGGAGGTGTTTCACTGAGTAAAGGTTTCACACGATAAGTGCGCTGAGCTGAGCATTCCATTATTGTGTACTGAGAGCTGAGTGGCGATTCCCAAACTCCCATAATGCAACCATAAGTGTCGTGAACTGCTCAGATTCTTCCTTCTGCTGCTGCACTCAAAGTTCTACAAATGCCTGTTAGCAACATATTTTAGCATTTTTTGTAGCATTTGCCTTGATACTGTGATATTTCCTTATTTACATGTGGTGGTAGCTATTCATAAAACAAACCCACATGCTAAAATTNTGATATTTCCTTATTTACATGTGGTGGTAGCTATTCATAAAACAAACCCACATGCTAAAATTAAGACCTGCTTCATTTTGGTGGTAAATTTCAGAGGTCTGAAATCTGGGCGACATTTCAAATCTCTAAAGCAGAATGTATGTTTCCTTTAAAACCAGATGAATCAGGATAAATGGTAGCTGATAAATATGCAGCAGCTTATTAACATGCTGATCTTCATCAGCTTTTACCTGTCACACCTCACAGCAATGCTGCCTTCATGTGACANTAACATGCTGATCTTCATCAGCTTTTACCTGTCACACCTCACAGCAATGCTGCCTTCATGTGACAGTGGTGTGCTGATTATCTAGGAGAAGTTTTATGAATGAGCTTCAACTATCACAGTGCACATTAAGGCAACACTCCTTATCGCCATTTTTTTTTATGAATCTGGCCCATGCAGCTTAATTATTGCACAGTAGTAAAGTGACCTGAATTATGGAGGGACAAATGCGACAAAATTAAATAAATAAATACATAAATAATTGTCTCATTAATTAAGTAAATGGGTCATTATTTAATTAAATGTGCTGTTAAATAATTAAATATGTAATTAATTAATTAAATTGGAAATACATAATAAAGTACGTAATTAACTAAATGTGTAAATAATTACTTAAAATGTTAAATCATTTAATTCATTTTCTTTTAAATACATATATAATTATTTTAATAATTATTTCAGTATTTAATTATTTCATAGTTGCTGTGCTACAGTGCATCATGAAATAATTAAAACTGTCACTCACTGCATTTCCATCCAACTATTTTTATGCGAATAATGAATATGCATATTAGAAAGCCTGGATGGAAATGCCTTTAATTCGCATTAATTCCAAAATACGCATTAAAAATGTATGTGCTTAGCAGAGGTGGATGAAATGATTATTCGCATAAATGAAATGAGAATAGGATGGAAACAGTTTATTTGCATTAAGATGAGGACGCGATGTGCGCAGCCATGTCAGCACGCATACGCACACACANCCCCCCCACACACACACACACACACACCTCAGTGTTTTCTGAAGACATATTTACAGTACTGTGCAGCAGTTATCAGTGTTTTACTTCAAGGGGAAAATTCTATACACTATGTACATATCTTACACCTAAGATCTTAACTCATTGTTGAAAGAGTTATTTTTCCATTTACCAAAATGGTAATCAGTACTGCATCTGTATCTTTTCCTGCTAACAGGTAGTTTAATTTACAACAAAACTACAACTAAGAATGGTATTTCATTAACAAAATAACTTGACCAGTTCATGATGGTTCAAAGTAAAAACATCACTTTTATGTAGGAAAAGGGACTTTTTTTGGTTTAAGTTCATTGTTGTGTGTTTCAGAAATGGCTGAATAAAAAGCCTGGGTTGGATATCTGTCTCCTATGATTCTTGACAAAATTTGCACTGTCTCCAAGTATGATCCAGTTGCGTCAGCTAAACAAACTCTTACAGTGTGATGTGATGTAAGACAAAGCCAAACACAGGCACCATCTTTCCCATTCCAATGTAGCAGCAAAGTGAGCAAGGCAGATCGTTCAACACGGTGCAAATACAGCTTATCATGTGAAAGCACCCAAAGATGATAACTGAGAAGAGTCCTTTTAAAAGACTCAAGATATATTTAATATCCATGGGACTGCTTAAATGTTCCTCATTTACCATCTTTTCTTTTCCTATTTCATAACTAATTCAGATCTGCTGTTTATCATGGGATGACTTCAAACATCTTTGTCTTAATTAGAAGTAGAACCAGTAAAATTCAAACAAGTCATTCTGCAAACCCATCAAATCCGATAACAGTTCCTTAACATCCAGAATCTGCTGCAGGTAGAGCGATCTGAACTCTAAACTTAGCCTTGCTAAATGTCAAGTTTTTGCAAAGCAAAAGTCTTTTAATCAGTGATTTTATCTGTGAGCATAAGCTGGATTTTATGTTTTTAACAGAAACATGGCTGGACAACAACAGTTTGTTCTCATTAAATCAGCTCATATCAACCAATGACCACAGCCCCATATTATTATTATTATTATTATTATTATTATTATTATTATTATTATTATTATTATTGGCCATTGAGAGCAAGCTCTCTTTTACAAGGATGTCCTGATTACATACAAAACAATAAAACACATGAAAGTTACAGTATACATCCACAGGTTATATAGAAAAAGGCCAAGGACTTAACATGAGGAACAATTCAAAGAAAATACATACATTCACACTGATCTATGTTAGTCAGAAGCGATTTAAATTGATTAAAAGGGATTAATTTGTCTAATTTTACAAGCTTTTGCAAATTATTCCCTAAACAGCCATTGAGCAGATCAATGATTGGACGAGACACAATTTCCTTCAATTAAATAAAGACAAAAGTGAAATAATAGTTTTTGGGGCAAAGGAGAAAAACAAAAATCAGCACTCACCTTGAATCCATCATTGACCACCAAAAGTAGGTCAGAAATCTTGGTGCAGTCATGGACTCTGAGTTAAATTTAAACAATCACATCAGATCAATAAGAAAAACAGCAACTATCACCTTAAAAAAAATCATCAAAATGAGGATATTCATGTCTAGACAGACTTAGAAGCTTATCTTTCCTTTATTATCAGCAGGCTGGAATACTGTAACGGTGTTTTTACAGGCTCTGAAACAAGCCATCAGACAGCTTCAGCTCATCCAAAATGCTGCTGCTAAAGTTCATATAAGACCAAAAACAGAGAACACATTACTAAAGAGTTTAGATCTCTGCAGAGTTTAAAATGCTGCTGCTGGTTTATAAAACACGAAATGTTTCAGGGCCAAAATATATTTCAGATCTGCTTCTGTTTCCTGAACCTCCAGACCTTTATGATCATCTGGCTCTGCTGATTCCTGTTCCTCAGGTCAGAACTAAACATGGAGAAGCAGCATTCAGTTTCTATGCACAGGTTATTTGGAACAAACTTGCAGAAGGTCAAAGGTCATCACTAAACTCTTTTAAATCAGGGCTGAAAAAAAGGTTTCTTTTTACCACTGCCTTTTATTAAAGCTGACAGTATTTATCTCTGCATTGTCACACTTCTTTTAGCTGTTAAGCTTTCAAATGTATTGATTTAAATTTCCCTTAATATTTTTTAAACAGTTTGATTCGTTGATTCCATTTTATATTTTAATTTCATTTTCTTTATCTCAGTTTTATGTGTTTTTATATCTTTGTAAAGCACTTTGAATTGCCTGTGTCTGAATGGTGCTATACAAATAAACTTGCCTTGCTTAATTCAGAAGAATAATAATAAATATTGTATATCATATATTGTATATCTGAGTTTATTTTATATCATTAGGTGCTGGATACAAACTGTTTGATATCTATAAATAATATTTAGGAATCAAAGGAAGTTTTATGACTAATTTGCAGTTCCAAAATAATGTGTTGTTTTCATTCTGTGGAGTTTCAGCAGTGTTTGGTAACTTTCCCTTTGTTTCATATTTACTTCACTATGCCAAAGATTTCTGCCTTTTTTCTTGTTAAATTCTTCTCCCAAAACTCTGTCATGAAACATCAGCATCAGAAGAATCATTACCTGAGACGTTACTGGCTGAATGAACTGAAGCTTTGTTGCATCCCTGTGGTAATTCCAAAACATTTTTGCCGTTTCATGTCATTATCTCATACTGCAAAACCCAATCTCTCCACAGAGATCAATAGTGTTTATTTTTACCCTGTAATGATGACAAGCACAGCAAGCAAACTGTGCTAAATTGTTTGCCCGAGAGCCAGTTTTATGAATTTTATTGGTAAAGTCATGAAATGTGACAGAAATGAATGAAGCTACATGGCTGAATCCAAGTGTCCCGGTTTAAAGCTGAGAGTTATTTGTAGTGTAAAAGAGAATTCAGAGGCATGTGTGTGAATTATTCTAAGATATATTGATGTTGTATATTTAACCCCTTCTGTGAAGTAATGTTTAAGTTATTATTTAACATATTGTTCATAAGGCTTGAGGTTCTCGGCAATACAATAGTTTGAGTTTTTCTGCACAAACACAGTAGAGGGCAAATTGTAGCCCGAGCAAATACAGATAAAGGCTTAAAGGACCATACCACCCATTTTCCATGTTTAAGCTTAATATGTTCAGTTTTCATACATGTTACGTTACTGAAAATCATTTCCCAAAGGATAAAACTGTATTTCAGCTTTCCTGATATTTTAAAAAATTTCTTAATCTTTCAAAATCAAATATTCAAGCGATACACCCACCTTAAAAATCCATGTTTCTCCTGCTAATAGTTACACAGCCTTATGAAGTCACGGTCCTTTAAATTTTTCCATAAACACAGGTCTTCTTTTGGGACTATATTCCCTGGTGGAGGCATACATTCACTCCACATTTTTTATTGCGCTTAAACACTAAAATTACATAACTTCTAAGAGAAAAAAACGAACAAACCTGAATACACGTTTTGTTGGTGATGATGGATTACCTATCCCAAGAACGTTTCAAGTATCAACAAGTTGATTTTAATAACAGAATGAACTGAAACCAATGGAGGTCTGGAAGGTAGGAAAAACATTTTTAATTCGCCATTCCAGGAGTATGCCTTAGGAAATGATTGTCAGTAACTTAATATGTATTAAAATAGCAGAGTTAAATTTGTCTATTTAGCTTTATTGTCAAGTTGTAAAACTTTTGTGCTGTCTGGAAACATTAAAGTTGTAACTACTGTATTTGATTATCAGATTATCAATGGCTATGAGAACATGCAGGAAAAACCCTAAAAACGATGCAATAGAACATGCTATAAAGGCAGTCAATAAGACTTTGGAGGTCTTATGTGGCCTTGCAATACAAGTTTTTTAATATACCCGCTTTTTATTGTTTTTATAGTTTACTGAAAATACTATGGATAATATACAGTAGATGGTGAGTCTTGGTAAACAGAATGTCTAAGTAGGGCGTGACAGGGCCACCCAAGGTCAGTTTATAAAAGCTTTGCCAGGCCTTGTGTACGAGGCAAGGTTCTACTTTATTCTATGAAATATATTTTTTGTATTATTATATATAATACAGTAAATTGAACACAAATATGGCAATAGCATAAAGGCATCTGTATGTGGACGTGTGTACAGTAGGTCGAGGTGTGTTTGCAAAGACCCCTTTTCAAAAAGGGGAATTTGTAGTGGAATACAGACGGGAGTTGATCAGCTCTGAAGAATCTCAGAGGAGGAGGAGGACACATCATTCTGCTTGTCTTGTGTTCATGTTTGATTTACTGGCACGAAAAAACGTGATAAGTTGGACCTTGAAGTTTAAGTAATTATCAATGTTAGATTAATTATGACATTGATTTATGAATTATTATGATTTGCATCTCAACTGTGTCTTGTTATTGACAATCATTGAGCTGACAGAAGTAATCATGAATAGTGGTTTAACAATAAATCGTGGCACAATATTTTGTGCTACAAAAACTTAACATATTTAAGAGCAGTTTCCATTTCATTGTACTGTAAGCACTCAGATATACTGTTTTTTTTGTTTTGTTTTGTTTTGTTTTGTTTTCCAAAACCAAATAGAAAAACCACCGGTCAATGCAGTTTAGGATAGTTTCACTAAAGGAATAAACTGGAGAAATAAGTGCCTGCCCACACCAAACATTACAAATGATGCTGCCTTCATGTTTAATGAGGAGCAAGCAATGCAGAAAATGTTTCACTGTGTTTCTGCAGTTTGTGACTCCATTGTTTAAAAAACAAAAACAAAACCTAATTTCTATACATACCCTTCATTTTATCTTTGTTGTACACAGTAAAAATTGTGTTTTCAGAGAAAGTATTTACTGCAACTAAAATTGGAAGTCATTTAAAAAAAAAAAGGAAAAAAAAGCTGTTTTAATCTCATTGACAGTAATTCCAGTGAAAAGAAGAAGTTTTTTAATTGAATTAATTTCATTGCTTGGAAGTATTTGCTGCATAGCCAGTGCACTGATACAGGCATATATATCTTTTATTCTTGTCAAAGATTAAAACATCAAAAAGTATTTTTAGCTGACATATTCCATATCACATCACATTCTTGTAGGATATCCAGAAAGTAGAGCAAGTGTTTGCACAGTAATAATCTTCCTAAAGGTTAAAACTGCCTTCCAGAGACCAACTATAGAATCAGTGTTATGTAATACTGTATATAAAACACAAATATTGGAGACTGAGCTTATAAAGAAAGATTGTTGATTTAATTAAAGCTGAACTCAAAGTTACCCAGGCATGAAGTTACTTTTGCATAAAAGATCAAACAGCCTTATCTTTAAAATTCCCTTGACACTTCTAAAACTGAAGTGGTAGACAATGATGGGAGTCATGATGGCTCAAATGATTATTTTATTGGTTAGTTGTTACACAGAAAATTAATTGACAGCTACTTTGAAAATTAATAAACTTATCTTATCATTCAAGTCATTTTAAAAACCAATTAATCATTCAGTCATTTAGCAAAGAAAAATACCAAACATTCTTGGGTTCCTATGGAGCCCAAGAGGGTTCAAGGAGAAAAAAAACATTAAGCCGTTCAAACAAGTTAAACAAGTCGTTTGAATAACTTGATCCAACAAGTTAACTGGTTCGAACTACTTATTAACTCATTTGAACGACTTACTATTCCAATCAAACAAGTTAACTAAGTTGTTTGAACAGTTTACTTGACTGACTGTTCAGTGAACCAGAAGAATGCCATCTTACTGTCTTCAGAGTTGTTTGCTGCTCAGAACGGAACAAGCTAACAGTGCTGTTCTTGGCTGTTGTTGGCACACTTGTCAATACTCCCATTTTTCTCGGGTTTCTCCCGTATTTGATTGTTTAAATTGTTGTGTGTCTGTGTCATTGCTGTAAAAGATGTCCCATGTCTATAATGAAATTACAGGCATTTTCTTGTGGAAAATTTAATATATGTAAGATTAAAGTTACCTCCAAACTTAACATGCATTACTGAAGGTGTTTTTTTTTTTTCTTAAATACAACCTTAAACCAGATTTTCTTTACTTTTAATAAGTTTGCTCTTGTTACTGTAAATAATTATTCTGCTTAAAAAAAAAAATACTGCATTAGTGCTCATTAAATCTTCTGTCATACTTTAGATAAAATAAAGAGAAAATGGACACCGACTGAAATTCTGGCTGTTGAGAAGGAGCTGATGAGGTTCATCCTTTCTGACCAGGTTCCAGGCAAAAGGAGTGTGAAAAGTGTTGAAAGGCTGATCCTGAGACTCAACTCAACTCCACATCCTGACTGTTGCAGGTAAGAGAAAATTGAGTCAATTATGCTACCAAATGTTAGAAGCATTTGTAACCACAGTTCATAAAGTGGTATTTTCATTGAAATGAGCATTCTAGGGCATATTTTGTGCACATTTTTAGTTGTCTGACAAAACGTATTCTATTTGCTTGTTTTAAATAGAACAGATGTATTTTATCCAGATTTTTAGTTGTCTGACTAAAGAAAACATGGATTTGAGTTGGTTAAAAAGGGAACATAAATTTTTTTTTTTTTTTTTTTTTTTTTACAGAAAAGTTGTTTCATGAATTTCTCAGAAATGTTGAATACTTACACCTATAAACTTTTGTTTAAGGAGCTTGTCATTTATGTTTGGAGTAACTTTTGAGTAACCTGATTATGAAACATTTGTGAAACAATATTTTATTACCTTTAAGCTAAAGGAAAGGAAAACAGTGTTTTCTCCACAACATTTTACAGTTAATGCTGTTTGTATGATACTTTTGTATGGAGCCCCTAAAGTTTTTTTTTTTTTTTTTTTTTTTGTAAATCTTATGCATAACTTGTGCATGCTACATGATAACTGAGCCTCAAAGAGTTCATGGTGGAGCTGATATCCCAGCTGCGTGGGGTGGACAAGACAGGACAGCAGGAGTACTGATCACACCCCTGTTGTGATTGCCATCCCAACAGATCCAAGCAAAAAAGCCACACAAGGCTGCAGGACATGCCATCACTGCACCCAAATAGGAGTAAAGAAGCCTTAACCCATGGAAGTGCAAGTCCTGCGATGTGGCTCTGTGTTTGATTGGAGACAGAAACAGTTTAAAGGAGTGGCATAAGTTTAAAAGAAAAAAAAAAAAAAANAAAAAAAAAAAAAAGAAGAAAATGCCTGACCACCTCCTTCATCTTGTAAATACATGTAAATAGTTTGATTTTCTGTTTATTGTTTCAATATCTTCGCTATGAAAACAACAAAGATTCAGAAAAAAAAGGTTTTGAAGGCATAAAAATGTATTTTAGACTTAAAATTTAAAATACATTTTTTTA
This sequence comes from Lucifuga dentata, assembly GCA_014773175.1. Classification (NCBI taxonomy): domain Eukaryota; kingdom Metazoa; phylum Chordata; class Actinopteri; order Ophidiiformes; family Bythitidae; genus Lucifuga; species Lucifuga dentata. Next base: position 21,461 of record VXCM01007013.1, read on the forward strand.
TGCCTTCAAAAGCTTTTTTTCCTTAGTCTGTATTGTTTTTATATTAGCATTTGCTAAAGTGGATTTTCTGGTTATTTTGTGTTTCTGGTTCTAGTGTGTTCATATAGTATATAAATAATCATCGAGTTATATTTGAAAGGTTGTGCTGAAAAAAAAGGTACAAAATGTTAGCGAGATTAGCATTTTTTTTATTTGATTTACAATGGCTAAATGCCAAATAGGAGGAAATAGTATATGTTTGTATATAGTATATAGTTTAATGTATATAGTTTATGTTTTTGTATATAGTTTAATCTGTTTCACGTTCATTTTTTATATTACATTTTTACAACCTTTGGTATTTATTTTTGTCAGTTAAAAACAGTTCAATAAGTAGTTAAATAGTAGTGTGTGTTTGTGTGTGTGTGTGTGTGTGTGTGTGTGTGTGTGTGTGTAGCAGACATTATATTTTAACATCTACAACAGCAAACAACCAGCTAACAGACTAGCATCTACCATTGGTGTGCGGTCAGGGCCAGCAAGGCCTTCTCTGGTGGCCAAGAGATTGTCAGAATCATCAAATTATGTTTTTATAGTTTAATATATATTTTAATTAATGCTATATGTATTTTACAAAGTTCATTCCTATCAGTTTTGTTATTANTAATATATATTTTAATTAATGCTATATGTATTTTACAAAGTTCATTCCTATCAGTTTTGTTATTAATGTCATTTCATTGCTACGGTACTCTCTCCCTCAGTTTCGCTGCTTCCAGTGCAGATCATAGAAATTAGAGCTTTTATCCAATCAGANCTCTCCCTCAGTTTCGCTGCTTCCAGTGCAGATCATAGAAATTAGAGCTTTTATCCAATCAGATTTCCCCCTGTGCTGTCTCCGGGTAAAAAAAATCTAGCCTGAGGCCTTTAGAATCTCAGTGAATACCCTCTGCTATTCAAGCAAATGGGATGAAGTTGTTGATTGTCATATTTTTTAACCAATCAGATTTCGAGTTTGTCATGTTGGGCATATTCTTCTACACGTCAGGCCTTCTAGCTGGCCTTGGTCTACATCATCAGAGTACAGCATTATGCTAACAGCTAAACAGCCTGCCAGAAATTCATCAGAAGAAGAACCTAACTTTGAGGTGTACACAGGAAGTATATATAGGAAGTATATATAAGTGTATACAGCCTCCTGAGTTGGCTGACATAAGAACAAGTGGGAATGTGGTCTCCACCTGGGCCAGCATGTACCCAAGCACAAGAACCACAAGTTGTTCTTTGACAACTGGTTCAACAGTGTCCCATTTCAACTCCAACTGGCTCAGCAGGGATTCACTCTGTTGGGTTGCAAACGACTACCAGGTAGCAACATGATGCCTGATGCAGAGCTGAAGAGCACAGGCAGAGGATCTTACCAAGAGAAAACAGCCAGTTATGGAGATACCAACTTGCATGGATTGAAGTGGTTTGATAATCATGGAGCACATCCAGTCACTAAGGCTGAGAGATGGGACCACAACCAAAAGGCAGTCATCCAAGTCCCCTGCCTGCTGTGGTCAGAAAGTACAGTAGTAATATGGGAGGTGTTGATCTACTTGATTTACTTATCTCACTCTACCACATCAAAATAAGATCAGAGAAGTGGTATCTCTGGCTGGTGTTTCACTTCGTGGATATGATGGTGGTGACAGTCTGGTTGCTTTATAGGAGAGACAGACAGCGCAGGCAATGGCATGTCAAAGAATGAGCAGATGAGGTTGTACTCCCTCAAATAAGTCTTACATTGCATACAAATGTGGGAAGAGTCTGGAGCGGAAGAGAGGCCGTCCCAGTGGGGGGGTTAGCACTGACTATGAGGAGAAAAGCAGAAGGCATGGACCTACAGCATCCATACCAGTTACCGATATGTGCCTGGACAACACTGCCCACTGGATCTTAATGACTGATAAGAAGGGACAATGCAGAGTCCCGGGGTGCAGAGGTACTCCAAAGGTCATCTCTGTTTCACAACCTACACCAACTGCTTCCTGAAGTTCCACACAGAATGAGAAATGAGAACACTGACATTATATATGTTATACAGTATGTATTGTGGGGATCTTTTGTAATTCATATGTTGCTTTTCATCTAATACATATTCTAAAGAATTTGTATTTTCTTGGCATTTTTATACCCTTATGGCACAATGTTGCCCTGAGGCAAAAAAAAAAACAAAAAAAAAAAAAAAAAAAAANAAAAAAAAAACAAAAAAAAAACTTTTGAGTGGGCGTGGGGTGGGTGATCAATTTTATGATTGATACATTATCAGATAGCCCCATTTTTCCACAAAAATGGGATGAAATTTTAATTTTTCCCCAAAAAAGAACATAAATCATGCAGTAGAGAGTTATAAGACAAGAAGGCACTCTGAGAGCACATCCCTTGTTGTTGTTTTTTAAATGATCCAACATGTTAAATGTCATTGAAACAGGCCTATTAGCATTGATTTTATAACCCTGCTCCAGGTTCAGGAAGCATAGGGGAGCTGTTTGTTGCTCCACCTGTGGGGTTAAACTCTGTCACTATGTTCAGC